>CAVNYN010220140.1:0-37705 GCA_963692815.1 Nyctanthes arbor-tristis
AATTGAACTTAAACTGGAAGCCTGGGTCTGCTTTAGGGTTCAAAATCCATGATCCAGGAAATTTTTGAAGAATATTCTCATCGCCATTGGGGCTGCTCCCATCATAAATTCAGCCAGAGGCTCTGCAAATGTTATTAACTGATAAAGACCTTCCAAAATTGGATTTTGGACTAGATTGACTTGAGGCTATATTCGGACAAAATAGCATTGGTGGCTGGATACGGGTGGTGGTCTTATAGCAGTATTGTATATCCTATTTTTAGGGAGGGGGGAGAGAGAGAGAGAGAGAGAGAGAGAGAGAGAGAGAGAGAGAGAGAACTTTTCGAGGGCTTGTTGAAAAAACAAGCACGAGATTGCAGGAATGCTAAAAGAGATGTTGAGCAAGGCCAGCACTTTTTATTTCCTGATGTGGTCATCAAGGAGATCTATGTGTATCTACTAGGTCGCTTATAATCCACGATGACATATTAGTGCAGGTAATACACAAATAAAAAAGAAATGTCACACCTCTTCAAGGTCTTCAGCAAGTTTTCTCCTCTCATTTTCATTATGAGTCTCTCGTTTTTTCAGCTCATTACCACGGAGCTCAAGCTCTTTTTTCTGATTATCCAGTTGCAACTTCAGCTTTTCATGATCATTGAAGATCTTCAGGAAATGATCACGTGCACTTGACTGGATCTTTTTTATTTCTAATCAATACAAAGAAGCATGTAGTAATTTTTTTATTAAAAGAAAAAGGCGACTTAATTAGTTCAATTGGATGTTGGAGAAAAGACACACCATCATTGTAGTCCTGAAGAAGCTGATCCTTCTCCGTCATTAACTGGCTAAGAGAGTTTTCTGTCTCCCGAAATTTGCTCTCCATCTCCAGCAAGTACATATTCTTGGCCTCAATGACATTGGTTAAATTACCAACAAGCTTCTGTGTCTTCCTATCTTCTTCTTCCATGATATCAGAAATGGTTCTAACATCTCCAATCTTACGAAGATTTTCGCCGATAATTGTATCAGAATGGTAGTCATCAGCACGAGCAACCCACCCATAAAGATCAGATTTAGGGCCATTCTTTTCCTGCCAACTTCTCTTTCCCTGGTGATCAGCTTCATAAGACTTCTCAAAGGACATTGCATTGTTAAATCCAGACCAATCTTTTTGAAACTCTACCAAAGCAGTTCCTGAGTGTCCCTGGTAATTCCAGAGGGGTCGAACTCTAGTTGGATTAAATCCTCTCCGCGTCAACTGATCCCTCAGTTTCGTGCCACTCTCTCCCACATTGCGGCCATCCTTAAATTCGGTAGGAATGTTCACAATAATTCCAATCCAAGGCCAGACAAACATCTCATCACCATCGTGGTCTGCAAGTGGATCAACCTCAGTAGATGTCGTAGATTGCTGTGAAGGACCAGCATCAACTGTTACGTCATTCTCCAAGTATTTTGCTAGTGCAAGATGATTTGATTTGTCCTTCCTAGTTCGCTTCTTTGAGTTGCATTTGCCAATGCCAGTTGCATGCTGCACGAGTTCCTTGTACAAGAAATCTCGCTTTCGTTTGTTTCGGACAGAAGGGGCAAGCGTAAGCATTATCAGATACTTTAAACTCGTGATTTCCATTCTTCAGTTCTTGATACGCTGTCTCCTCATACTCATTGTCAGAATCACTCATGTCGGTGTCATCTCCAGAACTGTACTCCTTTGAACTTCCCATTAGACTCAGGACTATGAACTGGCCACAGATGAAAGATATACATTAGCCAAGACAGTATTTAGCCACCAGTAGAAGAATTTGGCATTAGTGCCTTATTTTAGCCAACAGCAAACAAGATCCAATATAATTTAGATTCTCTATTTGTTTCATGCTGGGTCTCTCATCTTTTCACTTCAAGCAAATTACACGACAATCAATGGACTAGGGGGAGTCGACATGCATGAGCAAAAAGAAGAAATCCATGCAGACAAGAATGACGGAATGCACTTAAGACATGTCAATCACAATCATTATTTCTTAGGGCAGATACAGTCTCAGTTTTCAATTTTATTGGGGGAAAAAAGAGAATCGGAAGATGCCTTCTTTCTTTTTCTTCGAGTGTATGAGTGTGTTGGCGAGAAAACTTAAGAAATTTCCAAAAGTTTCACTAAATAAATCGCCATGGATCATAAAAGTCGAGATTTGCGCAAATTGGGAAGGGGGAAAATGCATTTAACTAAATTAAGGCAGGACAAAGAGAGAAAAAAAAGTGAAAGGAATCGGACAACCCAAAACAGGCAAAAATCAAACAGCCCAGAACAGAATTGAACAGAAACAATAACATGCAACCAAACAAATTGCAGAATTAGCTCACGAAGAATAATTAAAACCGAAGAGAAGCATAACTGAAGCGGAATTTGAGGGAAAATGAGTCACGAGGGTGAAATTAGCTATTAATCACAATGTTTTGTTTTTTGTTTTTCAATTTCACAACATCTGCACCCTTTTCACACACAAGAACGTAAAACAGGCAGAAACGATATATATAACCCAGAAGAAATTGAAACAAAAAAGAATGCAAGGGCAAAATAAATACAGAATTAGCACATGAAAAGCACAAAAGTTCTTCGGGACGGAAAACAGAAGCAAATTTCTTTGGAATTAACTCACGGGAGTGAAATTTCAGCAGCTAGTCCGAATCTTCAAATCAGTGCAATTGCCGGGCGAATGGAAACAGTGGGTTTTGGGAGTATTAAACGACCGGACCGGTCAGAGTGAAAAGTAACGTTGGGTTTCACGAGCTGTGGGAACTGAGGGGAAAATTATTAATAGTGACTTCTCACTGCAATTGACTTGAATTCTGCAACATAGTGGTAGCTCGTGCCTACTCATTTGTATACTTACCCTTTCATCAATTTAATTGTCCTTTTTTATTTTTTATTTTTTCTTTACAATACACCACTAATAAACCATCTTAGCGGTAAATCCGATCGTAGGATGGAAAAAGAAGAGAATTTGAGAAGAAACGGGGAGCAGGGTGACATACATGACTAACATTTTCTTTTACCACCATGAAAAAACATCCCCAATGTCTGTAATAAATAAAGATAGGAGTATATTAGAATTTGGAACATTAAGAAAATTAAGGAGGTGTTTTCAATATAGGATTCGATAGAATTTTTTGAGTTGTATGGGTTCTTATGGAATTGATGGCTTTTAATAGAATTGCATAGAATCCGTCATATTCTTATGAATTCTATGACATGAATTTTTATAGATTTCTAATGGAATTTGTTGGATTTCAGATGGTGTCTCTAACACATAATTTGACTAATAGAATTTCATATTGATTTTTTTGGGTTGTTATTTCTAATTCGCTTTTATCTTGTGTGGTCGGGTAATCAATGATAAAATCATTTAAAAACTTACTAGTATCATGTTGTTAAATTTAACGTTAGAGTAACATTTTTCTTTTCTCCTATTTATTTATTTTTATTCGAGTTGAATGCTAACTTAGTATAGAAAAAGTTATACGACTTTTACGCGATGATCAAAAAATAAGATAAAAGTAAAAATATTCAAATAAGGTCACCCTTGTCTCTTCAAATGAAAAAATTAATATTTTTTTAATTAAAATGAATAAAGATAATAAAATCATTTTCTATAAAATTTATAATTTTTTAATACTGTGGTAATACTTCATCTTCATTCTAGACTTTCATTTACTTTGCACAAATTAGAATATGATGTGATTTTCGAAAAAAATGAAGTTTTTGTCAATTTGGATTTACTAAAAATTATGAAATTACTTTAAATTTAATTAATATCATTATATTTTTATAATAATCTCACATATCATCCACATATGAATTTCTTTTGTATAGATTGATTATAATGTGATTTTTTAAAAATTAGAACTGTCAAGGAAAAAAATAATTGCTATTGTGTGATAATCATAAATTATTAATTTATTTTGAAAATAATGTAATATTTCATTCATTAATAGAATTCCCTGCGAACGGAGAGATGAAAATGGGTATACAATCAAACTAATAAAAAATCAACCATGATAATATTAATTATACTCACCATTTTTGTATAAATTGAATGTGATATGATTGTTGAAAAACTAGCCTGACAAAGAAAAATGGGTCTTGAAATTTTTTTATTTAAATTTTTATTAATTATCTTGATGTAAAAAGATTTTATGAAATCCATAAGAATCTGAGGGTGATAGGTCAGATTTTAGCAAGAATGTTATAAGTATATGTTTAAGCTTAGAATCCATTGAATTCCATTGAAATCCACCATTTAGTGTAATCAATCAGATTCCATACGTAATCGAGGACACCAGAATTCTACAGAATCCATAGAATTTTGAATTGAGGACACTAGATTTCTATGAAATCCACAAAATTCTAAATTGGAGACACATGAAATTGTACGGATTTCTAAAATTCGCCAAAGTCCATATTGTTTACACCCCCTAAATATTACATACATTCTACAAAGATAGTCAAATTTCAATTTTCACGAATACTCCCTGCGTCCCATAGGCTTGGTCCTATTTTCACAAGGATTAAAAAAATATCAATTAATCACTTTAAGTTTTCTTTTTTTTTCATTACAAGGCTTGTAATAATCAATTAATCCCACTAAGGTAGGCTTGGCCATGTTTTCAATACATAATCACTTCAATTTTCCTTTTTTTTCCCATTACAATGCACAACTAGTATACCACTTGAGTGGTAAATCGACATAGAATGGGAAATGAGAAGAATTTGAGAAGAAACGGGAAGAAGGGTGACATACATGACATGAAAATTGTGACATACATGACTAAAATTTTCTTTTGCCGCAGTAGGGGAGAACCCTCCTTACGGACTACGGTCTGCAATAAATAAAGATAGAAGTATATTAGAATTTAGAACATTAAGAAAATTAAATATTACATCTATTCTACAAAGATAGTCCAATTTCAATTTTCACAAATATTTTGTCTGTCCCACTAATTAATATTGTTGAGATGGTAAATTTTTTTCCTAATATACCCTTTCTTTTATTAATTGTTTCAACTTAATATTATTATTTCGTAGATAATGATGTATATTAAATAGGGACATATGAGAATATTAAGATTTCAACTACATTTCAATAAAGAAAGTGACATATGATTTGCGATGAGCGAAAAAAGAAAATAAGCCGGAAGAAGTATTAAGAAAAGTGCAATTAATAGTGTTAGAAACATAAAATTTAGTATCATACTTCACTTATTAAATATTCTACTTTAAATAATATTATTTACTTGATTACAATGCACATTAAATATTGGTCTAAAAGAAAATTAATATCTCGTAAAAAAGAAAATTAATATTCTAACTACTTTTTAAATAGGAAAGTGAACTATATTTTGAGACGGATGAAAAAGAAACATTAAAACATTTTTGTGGGACATATATAGTAAAAAGTGAACTATAATTTGAGATGACGTAAAAGAAATGGAAAGCTATCTTTGTGCGACGTGGGGGTAATAAATAATGACTCTCTCGTTAGCATTCACATTTTTTACATTATCTTTTAGAACATTCACAATTGAAGTGTTAAATCAAGTGTTAGTGACATGTGTGAGTTAAAAAATATAGCTACAGTGGAGATGTTAACAAAATTGTTAAATGGATTTTTTTAGCACCAAATTAATTTTGTTGTTAAATTTAATAATTAGATCCTCACTCGTATGTTGCACGGGAAGAATACATATCAAATTATTTTAAAAAATAAATAACATGAAAATTTATAAGTTTTTTTTTTGTTGAAATTTTATAAGATTGCGTTACTCAATAAGGAATAATTAATTCTTTAACATCAACCAAACAATAATATAATTTTTTCCTTGACATCATAAGGTAACTATAGTTTACAATAAATTTTAACTCAATTGTTATCCTTAACGCAAATAAATATTATTTTATTTTTTTTACACTAATTTAAATAAAAGGCATCGTACGAAATAATTACTAGTTGAGCGGTTACATGTACTGTGAAAATATTTTGTATTCGAAACGAATAGAGTCAGATAGTATGAAGATTATATAAATTAATAATACATAAAAGTAAATATATATAAAATAGTAGTAATTATTAATATTCATTTATACCTACAAAAAATAAGAAAAAATTACAATTATATTTTCAGTTAATTTAAATCAACGATATATGTTTAATTTCTATTAATTATGAACTACAACTTTAATGATATGTTAGACAATTAGATAATCAAATTTATCTATAATTTAAACAATTAAATAATGATAATTATCTATTACTTACTAAATTAATAGTGAATCTTATTTCAAGATAGTGAATGGATAAGGTAAAAGTGAATAAAAATTTTATAAAAAATTAAAAATTCAAAATACCACATTGATTATGCAATATAAAACAAAATATTTAAAAAAAACCCTACCAATATATTTTTTGGTAGGAAAACTGCGGTACAAAGGTATCTCAACTCCTTTCAGTTAATTAATATATAGATTTTAACAACTAAATGTAGCATTCCTTCATTTATTTCTTATAGTAATTGTTAGCTGTTGAATTTTGGGGAAATCAAATATTAAAAATTGACGAATAACTTTTATTTGTAATTAAATTTAATACTTCAACTAACATATTCAGTGTATCAATAATTGATAGCTAAATTTAAACTGCCTACATATTATTTAACAATCACTTAAAATTTATTTTTTTATTTATGTGAAATTTAACAACTCCATTGTGGATACTCTTAGTCAAACAAATCATATTCACTTACACATCTTACGGGGCCCATATGTATTATATTCCACCTGGACCACTAAGATGGACTTGCTTTCAATTTCATAAGAATTAAGAAAAGTTCAATTAATATTCTTTAAAAAGTAAAATTTAAAAATATTTTTCTTAACATAGATAATTATTTCACCTCAATACAATAGTGTAATTTCGTTAACAATGTTTATCAAATAAAGACATATAAGAAAATTAAGATTTCAACTATATTTCAATAAATAAAATGGATTATAATTTAGGACTGACAAAAACAAAAAAGAATAAAAATCTATTTTAGTGGAATAAAGGATCGTATTCAATTCCACTTATTTTCTCTTATTTCAAAAAGGAATGTGCAAATTTATGAACCCCTAACAAATACCATCACAATTGGTTTCTCTTCATAAAAAAACAAAGTCATAAATGCAGACAAGTGTGTGATTGAAAATGTTTCTGAAATAGTAAGCCCAACTTAACCTTTTAGAACACAATTATATTAGATATGCAGTATGGACCTACCCGTGTTGAAAACTTTATCTGATTTTTATTCAACTTCGTGTTAAGATTTTCTAAACCCGTTTACTTCACGTGTAATTCCTTAAAAAATGTTCATGTATGATTCATGGCTAGAGATGATAATATGGTATGATCCGAATTGAAAGCTGCGGGGGGGCCTTTGATATAAAATGGGGCAAAAAAAATTGCCCCGCTGGATATTAGGTCGGATTGGTCAATTTGTGGTCAAATTATATTTGGAGCCCACCCCAATTCAATCAAATATTATACAAAGGGGGAAATTAGGCGATTTACTGTGTACAAGTAGTTTTTTTCCATTTTTACTATTTTTGTAACATTTCAGAAAATTTTAAGCACGTAATCGTCATACTGATGATGGTTAAATACTTATTGGATTTTCATCAACAAAAAGATTACAAGACTATTACTCAAATAAATACATAAGATTTGGAATGGTGCTACTGATAATATGATTGTTATTTTTGACAATGACTGAATTAGAAAATGATAATTGACAACACGAACGTCCTTTTGACAATGATTGGACAAATTGTTGGAATTGCACTAATTGAAAGATTACAATATTTACCATTTGAATGAATATCAAGAATTAAAATATGGTTATTGATAATGTGAATGTTATTTGACGGTAATTGAATAACCGATTGGGTTTGCATCAATTATGTTACAAAACCCAAAGATTGCTACTCGAGTTTAGCATTAAATACAATGCCATAGTTGTATTTTGACAATGATCAAATAGATACTCCAGTTTGCATCAACTACGTTATATGATTGATGATGATTGAATAACGACTCAAATTGCATCAATTATGTTATATGAATTAAAGATCATTGTCTAAATGATGCGTTGAATGAAAATATAATACTTGATTTGTATGACTCAAAGTATAACAACCTAATTGTAAGATCAAGCTAAGTAGAAAGACTTCTTGAGCAATTTACCACCTTACCCCCGAGGTGTACGGCGCCACAATGCGCCATGTGTTGCAATCTAATTGGCGGAATTTAAAGATTAATAGAAAACAATTAACTCTTAATATCTATAAAAAGGGCTTGGGGGAAGGGAATTCATCCAAGACTCCAAGCCTTCCATCTATCTACACTATCTGTTCCTCTCTCTCTTTCTCTCTTCATGTCCCTACCTCCCCCTTAAGCCACTTTGCATTGTTCCTTATTGGATTCAAGCTCTTCTCATATACATAAAATAAAAGAAATTCGTCCAAATAGAGTAAGGAAAGGAAAACGATCTTTAAAACCTATCAAACCCTAAGTATTGCAGTTGGAAATGACCCCTCATCATAGATATATAATGGAACCAACATAAAACACCACTTTGATCAAGGAAAATGAAGGTTTTGAGGGCTCATGACAATAATTGAAAGAATCTTTGGAAAAATCAAGTTAAAGAGGTGAGTAACTAATACTTTGATTCCCTTTTTACATTTATAATGTTTTGATACGATAAACATAGTTTTAATTGAAGTACCCATGAGACAAATATGGATTTGATACATTGAAAAAAAAGATTAATTTATTACATTTGATCACTAATTGCTCTACACATCTTGTATTGAATTGCTTTGAATTGTTTCACCCACTATGACTTATTCAATGATCCCGGGATAGAGAAGATTAGTGTGGTGTTTGCTTTGAATTGAAATTCCGGTAGAGGTCAACCGGGATTCATTATAGATCTACTTAATTGTACATGGCTATGATTGAATTGATATGACTCTTGCGCGCACTACGGATAATTGTTTAACTAGTGATAGAGTCCTCTTGTGCATTGAAAAGCTTTGTGCATCCAATGATCTTCTTGTAAATAAATCTTTCAATTAACAGGTGAATCAAAGGGTTTTGTTACTCACTGAGTATTTTATACTCACTCCTCCTTTACTACAGTTTTTGTAGATGATTGAAACTATAACATTTGAAAAACAGGGCAAGTCAAGAGTTGGAGCATACTCGCGAATGGGAGTAGAGTTGTGCATGTAGTGATAACCTGTCTTTGAAGCAACTATGAAAGTAATTATGAATTTAATATATTTTGTGTTAATAAGTATGTCCACCTCTCTATAAACGTATTTCTATCAGCTGGAAACTTGCTTTTTAATATAATAGTTTTCTAATAACTTGTCTTCGTTAAATTAATTTTGTTTGCTTTGTTAATCAATGGAATATACCTATTAATATAAATGGTTGAGTTCTTTGTATTTTATTGAGAAACCAAGTTTTAAAGTTTCTTTAAAATATATCAACTTGTTAGTTTAAGTAATTAGTTTTATCAAGTCAAAAGATATTTATTTATTTTGTACTTCCCATCCCCGCTATTTGTATTAAAGTTTCCACTATAGAATTTGTTAATCAATAGAAGATACTAGAAAATAATTATAAAGTTAGTGGGGGCATGATAGTTTTTTTTTTCTGAAAATACTATGTACTTTTTGTTGTTATGTTTTTATGTTATTTTGTTATTTTATTTTTACTCCTCTACCCCTACCTGCCCCCATCCTAGCTACCAACTTCTACCAACTGGAATCTAGCCAGCTACTAATGACTGACCACCTGCGGTCAAAATTGGGCCAACGGACTTCAGCGATTTTTTTTTTCATTTCCTTTTTTTACTCCTTTTTCTTTCTCCTTCATTCTTTTCAAATTTTTTCTTTTTTCTTTTTCTTTTTTTTTCCGGTGATGTTGTCGTCGTCTTTTTTTTTTCCATTTTTGTTTTTGTTTTTTCTTTTTTCCTGTAACAAATTTTTGACAAATTTTGCTACATGATAAATAATATTTTCACGCTCAAAGGTTCGTTAAGTTATATTATCTGCGTAATAAGTTATGTTATTTTTATAACAAGCTATGTTATTTGTATAACCATATATGTTTTTGTCTAAGAATCTATGTTATTAGACAGTCTATATTATTTATGTAACAAGTTAATATAGAACACATGGTAGATCGAGGGAGAATTGGACCGAAATCGGGTTGAAATTTGAGTGTTTTGGCGTTTAGTGCAGAATTTAGCATATAATACCTTCCCGAAAGAGGAACGACGAGGTGATGGAGATCGTTTAGGCCTTCAAATTTATTTTTTTTTGTTTTTCTATTTTCTCCAATTTTTTTAATTTATTTTTTAATGTTTTTTGCTACAGGGCTTGTCTGCAGCTATTTAAATACCGTTCAAACTTGTTTTAATGATTCATTACTTAATAACAACATATGTTTTTTATATAACAAACTATGTTATTTGTTCAATCTTTATGTTATATGTGTAATACATTATGTTATTTGAACAACAACTTATGTTATGTGTGAACCAGGTTATGCTATTTATGTTACAATCCATGTTATTTGCATAACATGTCTTGTTATTTCTATAACAAGATATGTTTTGTGTGTAACAAGTTACGTTATTAAACAATATGTCTTATTTGTATAACAAACTATGTTTTATGTATAACAACCTACATTATGTGCGAAACAAGTTATGTTATTTATGTAACAAGTTATGTTATCTACGTAACAAGTCTTGTTATTTATGTAACATATATATTATGTGTGTAACAACACGTGTTATTAAATAAGATGTGTTATTTCTATAATAAATTATGTTTTCTATGTAACAACTTATGTTATTTGTAAAACAACCTATATTATTTGTTTAATAAGTTGTGTTATTAGTATAGCAACCTATGTTATTTGGTTAACGTGTTATGTTATTTATATAACATAACATGATATAACATCATCTATTATATGAATTAAAATATCAAACAATTGATACTTTATGGATTTAAAAAGAAAAAAATGATTAAAAAGAAATGAGAGAAAACAAAGAAAAAGGGGAAATAAAAAAAGAAAAAAATTTAAAAAACATAAAAACAAAAATAAGAAGAAAAAATTTATGGCTGATGGGTAGTCCGAATCCAGCCGGCCGGCAGGTGGGCGAGGTTGGGTGGGGGTGGATAGAAGGTTAGGGGATGGGTGGGGTATTAAAAAAATATTTATTAAAGAGAAAAAATAATAAAACTAGTTTCTTACCCGTTCATTACACGAGAAACCAGATGAACAAAAATCTAAGGAGATCAAAATAATTAAATAAAAAATTCAATATTAAATATAAACCTTGAACGCGGACAAATTAGTATAATAATATTAATATATTGGTTATTTAAATTGATTATTGCTACTTTGATAAAAATGATTTCTATACAAAGTTTAGAATTTAGTATACAAATTTAAGTATCTAATATAATACACCCCAATAAAGTTTGAAAATATTTTCTCCAATCTTTAAAATTTTGAAATCAATCAATATATGTGTAAAACTAATTTGCCTTGTTGTTTATTAGTACCAATTGTGATGAGGGTCAAATCGTCCCCAACCTTTGAGTGAAGTCTCGATTTCGTCCCCAACTTTTGTTAAGACACCTCACAGCCCCTAACCTTTGATAAATACACACAAACAGTCTCATTTTTACACTATTTTATAAAATTTTTAACAAAAGGACGATTATACTCCCTTAAACTTTTTATTTTTTTTAAAGGTTTAAAAATAATAAAAAACTTAAAAATCAACCCACCACATCCCCACGTATCCCTCCCATTCGGCCGGAGTTCTGGCGGCCGGCCACCGGAACTGATCATTACGACAACCACAAATGAGGGGCATTTTACTGCCACAAAATTGGAGGGGGGATTCACTCCCTATTTTTGAGACAAAAATTGCTACCATTTACGGTAGCATTTGTGTTGCCACCATTTTCTGGCAGCACAAATAGGGGGGTGAATCCCCTCATTTTACTGCGAGGGGATTTCACCCCCCATTTTAATCCCCCCACATTTGTGGCCGCTGGAATGAACTATTTTGGTGGCCGGTCGTCAGAACTCCGGCCGAAGGGGAAGGGGACGTGGGGTGGGGATGGGGTGTGTCACGTCCCCTCAAATTTTCCTTTATCATTATTATTGTTTATATTTGAGAGTGGAAGTTTTTGATTTTAATTTCATTTTGATGCAATTTGAAGGGACGGGACTTACAAAACAAACATTTTGTACAACTTTATTTAAATTTAGAAAGGTTTAAAGAACACAGAGGGCGACATAAATATTTCATTTATTAACTTTGCCAAGCAAAACTTTTTCTATTGACATACTTATGGATACAAAAAGTACTAGACACAATTATAGTTCTTAGGTACATTTATAGCTAAAATATATCTTATGACTCCAAAGACGTGTCTCATTCTACATGTATAATCTACTTCTATCCGCGAGCACGCTCCGGTCTTTGGCTTGCTTTGCTAAAATCTACTATCCACAAAATGGTAGAAAATAAGGGAATGAGTACAACGTACTCAGTGAGTAACGAAATACCTTGATTCATCTTTCATTTAAAAAAATGCATTTTCAAAGAAAACCATGTAACGTCACAAAGCCTTTGAATGCACTAAGGGCCCTATCACTAGTTAAACTACTACCCGTTGTGCGCACATGATTCAAATATGCGAAGACCACATAGTAAGGCCATAATACAAAGAGTACCACATAGCTAAAATGACCAAGACTACCTAGCAATGTCATATTATCACAAAGTAATTTAAAACAGGTAGAGTATATAAACTAATGATTCCAATGCAACAAACCAATTTCCTTGAATAATGAATATGCATCAAAATCCCAATTCTTTTGTATAATGCCAATGTATCAAAAATCCATGCCTTTGATATGAAAATGGTATGAACAAAATAAAGGATATCAAAGTACCGGTTACTCACCTCAAGGTTGCCAAAGATTGCTTTAATTCTAAGTGTCAAAATACCTTTAAAACTTCAATATTCCTCACCCAAAAGGGGTTCTTTAAGCTGGTATTATCTTATATATGAATTGGGGCCTTTTCCAAGTAGGAAATATGTGTTTTGGTGGGGTATTGATAATGTTTTTCCACACTCCTTAGCTTTGGACGAATTTTAGATAGATGGTAGCGAGTTGAGGAGCAACTTGGTTGATTTCTTTAACTTTGGACCCTTGCATACTTGTAAGATTTAATTGTTTTCAAAATAACATTTGGAATCTACCAATTATAAGAATGACAAATGTCTTGAATTTTGGAGAAAGTAATATGTTTATTATTTACAATTATGACAGGAGTTAAGACACTTGTCATTATTAATTGCAAAATATCACATGGCCATTTAGTAATTGCAACAATAACCAATGTCCCCTAATTTAGCAATTTGTATCTAGGGAACGACTTGGCCAAATCCTTATAATTTTTCGACCTGGGGTCATAAATTTCGAATATTTATTCCTATCGTTCTCAAAATAATTATCATATTGCTTAGTTTATTATTAAATTTTTACAGGATGTTACAGGGTGGGTTGGTTTTTAAGTTTTTTTATTATTTTTAAACTTTTTTTTTTAAATTTTAAAAGTTTGAATGGGTAAATTAACCCTTGTAATAAAAAATAACCCTCACAATTATGCCAATTTCATTAAAAATGTGAAACATAATTATATGAAAATATTGAAACACAATATTGTTATACCCGTATGACGCTGATGCATACTTTATTGAGAAACTAAATTATATATATTATTATCAAAACAGAAAAAAATTGAATGAGAGCAACATTACTCTTCTGAAGTTTGAAAATGTCTCCTTAGTTTTTAATAAATATATATATATATATATATCCGAATAAGGAAATTTTGAATCCTCTTTCTGTTTTATAGCTATCATTCTACTACAAATTAAATGTATAAATCATAATTGGAGATTAAATAGGTATTGAATACAAAGATTTGTGATTGAATTGCTTCAAATAAAGAAAGTAGATTTAGACCCGCAATTATAGCATTCAAATTATGGAGAAAGGAGAAGATCAAGGAGAAAATAATGGTTTTTAGTTTTATCTTTAAAAAAAATTAATTTACCATGAACTGTACCAAGAATGGGAAAATTGCGGTAATAGATATACCAAGACTCAGTTCTCTTAATTATTATAATATAATAATAATACCAATACTAACAATACATAAATATGTATATGTATTGTTGACATATAGATATCAAAAAGATAAAAAAGTGTCATACCTTGTTAATTGTGTAACACAGAATGTTACACGGTATTTTTGAAATTTAAAACATTTACCAAGTATCTTTTAAATAAACTAAAGTTAGGCAGGTATTAGGGAAAAGACCCTTTATAAAAATGGGTAAAAACTTTAAAAATTTTCAAAATAAATGAAAAAAGTTATTGAAAAAAATATATGGGCAAAATATTGCCTCGACCCGTGCAAAATTCTTTATAGGTCAAAATACCCGAACCTGACTCATTGCTATCCCGATTCATGACTATAAACTCACAATTAATATCTAATCTTTTGCTTCATGTGATTCTCTTTAGAAAATGCTATTTTTGGAGAAGTCTTTATAAGATAGAACGATTTTACCATCTTACCCCTATATATTGTGTGATTGAAAAAAAAAGAATAATGTGGTGAATTTATCCTATTTTATTTTATAAAAAGATTGTGCAAAGACATCCTTACAAATAGTACGACAAACTCATATCTCTCGGACCTCTGCCCCTCATTTATTATTAGGCTGATCACGGGCTAGTTAACACATCTCATATGCATGTTAGTCTAACTAGTCTAATCCAGTACTTGTTATAGTGACAATGATTGCATGATTTCTAGATGGTGGCTATATATACATACATATATATATATTATATATCTCTTGTTGAGCCCTTAGCATGTGATCATTTGACTACCTTTGATTTGATATTTAGTTCGTTCGATCTTGCTTTGATGTTGTAGAGATCATTTTACAATTCCTCGCTATTAAAAACTTGTTTGATCCTCATTATTATTCTCAATTATAATTTTACCTATCACTAATTTGACATTTGATTTAACAACTGCTCAGTTACAACCACAACCACATATTTCAAACTTTTTTACATTTATAATATACATTCTACCTCTCTCCTAATTATAATTTTCCTAAAATTGGACATATAATGAGAATCAAACAAGCTCTAAATATATTTAGATAGTGAATTGTGCTAAACATATGTAATACACGTAAGTAGATCACAAGCTAGCTAGATCGGTTAAGGGGTAAAAACAAACAAAGAAAGAAAAGAAGCTGAGACTCGGGCCCAGCCTAATTTAAGGCTCGGCTCCAAGTCAAGAAATGCCTTGAGACAGGATCAAGTTGAAGACTCTTGGCTCAATTTGTCTATTTTGTTAGAGGACTACTAGTTTAAGGTTTGTGACATCTCTGTCCGGCCGATAACTCTTGGCTCAACTTGTTTTGCTAGTAGTTAGTCAACCCACTTTTTTCTTTTTTCATTCCACTCTTGGAATGGAAATCTGGTCACCAGTGTTTTCATTCCACAAGACTGAAACATCATCTTGGCTACCATTACTGGGTTTGGGAGGTGTTCAGACAAACTTATTTGGCATTTCGATCAGAGTGGAAAGTACATTGTTAGGAGTGGTTACAAGTGCATTATGTCTGAGTCAAAAGATGGAGCTTCATGCAGCAACAATTTAAGTTTTAGATGGTGGAACAAAATATGGAGAGTGCCTATTCAACCCAAAATTAGGTTGTTCTGGTGGAAAGCTTTCAATGAATGTTTACCAACTGGATGCAATTTAATTAGGAAGGGATTACCGGTGAAAGGAGTATGCTTCCACTGCGAGGAAATGGAAAACACCAATCATATTTTGTTTGAATGTAAATATGCTAAACAAGTTTGGAAGCACGCCGGTTGTGGAGTTTTATCAAGCAATTCAACGCCTCAAATGACATCAAAGATAAGATTTTTACATTGTCTAATTTTTCTAAAACTGATGATTTGTGTTTTATCCTTTGTGCAGCTAGAAGTATTTGGCTGGAGCGCAATAATGTTCTTTTTGGCAACAATGTGAAAGATCCCAAATTGGTAGCTGCCCTTGTGTTTTCTTTGCGATCATCTTCTTCTCTGGGATGGTGTGATTACTCATTGGGGTTTAAAAGATCTAATAGGAGTGAGTGGCAAACGCCTATTGGCCGGTTAAAACTTAATATTGACGCGGCTATTTGCGAAGAGAGACATTGTTATTCAGTTGGAACAGTAATCAGAGACGACAAATGGGTGGTCTTTGGTGTCTTTGGTAAGAGGCTGAACAAAGTGCCAAGAATTGAAGATGCCAAAGGTGCTGCTATCCTATTTGGACTTCATTTTGCTCATGATAATGGCTGGTGCTTTTATGATTTGGAATATGACTGCGTTCGTTTGGTGAAGAACCTACGGGGAGATATCGAATACCTTCCAAATGGTCCTCTTTTGTGTGAAATCTTATTGCTAATGTTGGATCTTATGTGTGATTTGTGCAACCATATTCCCCGAGACTCGAACCCAGTTGCCCACCTGATTGCTTCTCAAGTCTTATCATCTTCTTTCAGTGGTTCATGGATCGAGTGTTTATCATGTTTCATCGGACCGACAATTAGTCGAGACATTGTCAACTCTTGATTATTTATGCACGTTTCTTTCAAAAAAAAAAAATTATTTTTGCCATAAATTAAAATTAAAATAAAATTAGGCAAGCTAAATTTCCAAAAAATAATTCCAGAGATACAAAAACCAATCGCAACCGGAAAACAGATCAGAGATGTTCACGCAATTCGGTGCGACGGCAGAGTCGCTGAGCAAGGCGTCAACGATGGTGTTCCGGATCGGCACTGATGCTCATCTTTACGACGATCCCGATGATGTCAACATCACTCCACTCCTGGACAGCAAATTCGACTCCGAGAAATGCGAAGCCCTCAAGAGGTTGCTTGCTCTCATCGCTCAGGGCTTTGACGTCTCCAGTTACTTCCCTCAGGTCCTTGCAGTTCACTCTGTCTTGAGTTGAATTAATTGAATTCAGTTCCATAATTACGGATTTCATTCTGTTGGATAAGAAGTTGTGATTATAATGTTTATATATGGACTATTTTATTTTAGCTGAAGTGAAAACGTGTTTATAAACATTCATTTGAATTGAGGATTTGATCAGGCCGTTTTATTAATCCTGGAGAAAAGTATATACGACTAGATACAACTCTATTGACGTTAACTATTTGACTTCTACATTTGCTGCTTTAAGATTATAATATGTTTTAAGATCTCATGGACTACATCGGAATGCTTGGATGTACATAGGTGGTGAAAAATGTGGCATCTCAGTCCATGGAAGTTAAGAAGCTTGTTTACTTGTATCTCCTGCACTATGCTGAAAAGTAAGCTCCAGATACTTTCCTAAATAATCTTTTCTTTCTCCTTCTTGCTGATAATTTTTTCAGTCTGCTAATACAAGACAACTTCGGAAACCTCACTACCACTTCTCTTATTAGGAGACCAAATGAAGCTTTGCTGTCCATAAATTGTTTTCAGAAGGACTTGGGGGATCCGAACCCACTGGTCAGGGCATGGGCACTCCGTACAATGGCAGGCATTAGATTACATGTGATTGCACCCATAATTTTAGTGGCTGTGGAAAATGTGCCAGAGATCCATCTGTTTATGTTAGAAAGTGTGCTGCAAATGCACTTCCAAAGTTACATGACCTGCGGTTGGATGAACACACAGCTTCAATAGAAGAGGTCAGTTCATAACTACCAAGTGGTTGTTCCATACGGTAACTCTTTCTCCAAGCATAATTCATATTTATAACAGCATATAAAAGAATAGTATATTTCTCCCAAAAAACAAAAGAAGAAAAAAAAAAAAGAAAGAAAAAGAAAAAAAAATAGTAGTATAGAGCTAAGTTTCTGTTCTGCGTTTTTATCTTTTCTTTTCTCTTACTAAGCTGGAGCATAGGGGAATAGTAAACATGTGTTGGGAAATAAACAAGTCAGTATGCTAGAATGGTCATCGTGAGCTTCTATTTCTTCATTTCCTGAAATGATTTCCAAGAATGTGAAATGTAGGATTGAGGAATATTATCTAGGAAAATACGCTTTTGCAATAGGCAGTCAAACTGTCAAAGTATGAAATTTAGTGCTAAATATTGGAAAATTGGGGTTCTTTGAGTGCCTTCTATGTGAATTCCTATAAAGGTCTTGTGAGTCATGAAAAGTGGAAACTCAGGGCTAGCTATGAAAATACCATCCTGCATCAGGCATCAAGATTTCTCATAAATTTGGTTTCTCTATGTGAATTCTTTGCGTTCTTTCAGTTTGGTTCATCACTATATCCTGAAATATCCAATATATCAAATCATTGGCAGTCATTCTGGGCTATGACTTTGGCCTACTAGTTCAACCAGGACCACATCATTTTTTATGAATGAGATCTTATAAACTCAGGGAACTCAGCGGATATGCATTTCTCTTCTCTAAGCTAAAACATGTTGGATTGCTTGGTACTCCTAAAATGAGTGAAGTTCCATTAAGTAAATCCAACAACAGCACATAAAAAAGTATTCTAAAGCATTAACTATCACAAAATTTCGTCCAAATTAACGTTGGTGCGAAACTTCAGGGTTTTGCTGCTAGGGGGTGAGCATTTGTATCAAAGATATTCGTTATTTTCTTGTTTTTTGTGGTGGATTTAAGATAGTCGTTGTTTAATGTGAATCAAGATGCTTTTATGTTGCACAAGTGAATGGGTCACACTTAGTTATGATTTTTGCCAGTTTTGCCTTATTGGTCAGACCGCGTCTTATGTCTGTTTCTTTGAAGAGTTTGATTTCCTGACTTGTTAGTCTTTTGTTCTGCATAGTTTCAAATATTACTTAATAGCAATATTATGCAGATTGTTGGAATATTGTTGAATGACAATTCACCTGGAGTAGTTGGAGCTGCTGCTGCTGCATTTGCTTCTATTTGTCCCAATAATTTCTCTCTCATTGGAAAAAATTATAGAAGGTTGTGCGAGACTCTTCCTGATGTGGAAGAATGGGGTCAGATTGTTTTGGTTGGGATCCTTTTACGATACGTAATTGCAAAGCACGGGCTTGTTGAGGGATCCATAATGTTATCTTCCCACCCTCCTGTTAAGGATAATTCAGATGGGGTGGACTTGGAACCCCCCCTCAAACTCGAAGGAAACCCTGATGATATCAATAGTGATAGAAGTTGTGAATTAGCAGACGTGGTGTCCAGGAGTTACCTTGAAGGGCCAGAGAAGTACTTATCTTGGTCAAGTTGCATGGATAAGAATCCTTCTCTGGTGGATTTATCGCATGTTACCTCTAAAAGCAATAATGATGTCAAAATCTTGTTGCAGTGTACATCACCATTATTATGGAGTCATAATAGTGCAGTAGTACTGGCTGCTGTTGGAGTTCAGTGGATCATGGCACCGAAAGAGGAGATTAAAAAAATTGTGAAGCCACTGCTGTTTCTACTTAGATCATCTACTGCTTCAAAATATGTGGTAATTTGCTCTGTCTCTGAATGTTAGTTAAAGGTGAAGTAGTGATCATATTCCAGTGCTAATTGCTCTGTCAGTCTCAGATACTTCTTGTTTGCATACTCATCACTCTGCACTCAGTGATCTGATTCTGTTTTTGGGTCATCTATAGGAATTCACTGTAGAACACATCAGTACACGTATAAAACATTTCTCATATGCAGAAAGAACTTCCACGTCAAAATCTCCTCTGTGTTCTGGTGACTATGCAAGCAATTTGGTTTTGGAGATTCAGTTCAATATTAGAGATTCTAAATGTACAATTGCATGAGAAAATCATGTATAAATTGACAATGCCTTGTCTCTGTTGACTTATACAGATTCAGTTGTTCCTGACATAATATGTTGTAGTACATGCATATTGCATAAGATTTGCTTCTGTAGGTATCAGCTAACCGATGACTTCCCATCGTTGTTACGATCATTGCATCAGAGCTAGCCGCAAAGAGGAAACCTATTCTTGGTTTGACCTTATTTTAATGATTTTTCTCATGTAGGTCCTCTGCAACATTCAAGTCTTTGCCAAAGCAATGCCATCTCTTTTTGTTCCACATTTTGAAGACTTTTTTATCGCATCTACGGATTCATATCATGTAAAAGCTCTGAAGCTTGAGATACTTTCCTCCATTGCCACATATTCATCAATTTCAGCCATTTTTCTAGAGTTTCAGGTACTTGTATTTGGTGGTTTATGTTTTCTGTTACCTGCACTATTAACACAGTTAAGGTGTTTCTCCCTAGCTGAAGTAAAAAATTTTAAGGCAGAATTTATTCTTTTGTTCTACTAGCTACTTGGATGCTTTTAATTCATTCTCTTATTGTGAGGATGCCTAATCATGCTTCTTCTTATAGATAAAATCACTTGTATATTTTTCGAGTTTTTCAAGTTCATGCATTGAATTTATTTTTGTCAATTGATGCTTATCTTTTAGTGCATTGCCAGGATTATATTAGAGATCAGGACAGAAGATTTGCTGCAGACACTGTGGCTGCAATCGGTTTATGTTCACAGCGACTTCCAAATGTAGCTAAAACATGTTTGGAAGGGCTATTGGGTCTGGCTTTATCTGGTAATCACCATTGTTATGCTTAAAGAACACTGCCCATCTGAGTTTTTGTTTTTGACATCCTTTACACGTATTTTCTTTTCTCACGATTGGCAAGTTTGTGGATCTGATGTGAACATCTCAGAATCCTCTAATAGGGACACTGCATCAGCAGATGAAAATGCTGTCTTAGTTCAAGCAATAAATTCTATAAAAACAATTGTAAAACAAGATCCTCCCGGTCAAGAGAAGGTAATATCCTCATTGTCCTTTTTCTTTAAATATATATTTATGCATATTTCCGATGATATCATCTCTAAATAATCTTCTCAAGTATAGGAGTATGCTGTGTGATAAATTCCATGTGAGAAACCTGTTCCGTGGTATGCTGTATGAAAGAAATGTATATGTTGTTTACTTGTCCTCTGCATTTCTGGGTCTTCTATTTGTTTTTCATGTATTAGAATAGTTGCCAATTTGAATAATATCTTCTTTATCGTCTAAAAGATCCCTGTCATGAATAGTGTGAGATACAGTGAAATGCTAGATTGTACACGGTAATATTGCTGAAAAACTCTACGTAAGCTATGTTCTAGAATACCTTAGGAGATAAAGGAAATTATTTTACTTTGTGGTGAAAAACGACTCATTTCCATTTTCTTTGCTTGTAAATGCTTGTTTGGTTCTCATTGTACTTTAACATTATAATTTCACCTACTAGTGATTTGATAACTAGTCAATTATAACTACACATTTCAAACTTCCATTAGATCTTATCACTCATTTCACCTCATTATAATTTTTATTATAATTCATTTCCAATAATGAGAAACAAACAGCCAGACACTGGTAGCTAACATGTTGACCATACTGTAACTTGCTAATGAAATGCTGGACTTTTACGTTCTGGATATTTGTAGATGTGGTTATCACCTGGTTAAACTCATTCAATTTAAAGGTTATTGTTTATCTGGCACGGAGCTTGGATGCAATCCGGCCACCTGCAGCACGGGCGATGATTATTTGGATGGTGGGCGAGTACCACCATGTTGGAGTTATCATTTCAAAAATACTGTCACCATTATTTAAATATCTTGCTCGACGCTTTACTATGGAAGCAGCTGAAACAAAGCTCCAGATTCTTACTTCATGTGCCAAGGTTGGTAGCAGTTACTACTACTACTACTTCATCCGCAATCGAAACTAGGTTAAAATACCATTACAGTCCTCTTTATTATTTGTATAAGATTTTGATGCTTTATGGATTTTGTTTATACAGGAAATATGATTTTCAAGTTGAGTGGTTTAGTTGGGAGATTATTTATTTACAAGATATTAAATCTAAAATACTTTGTGGTTATATTTTGAGATCAGCCCATTTAAAATAACTAGTAGTACCAATTATAGCAGTGTATGCATAATAATATATGGATGCAGATCAAGCAATAATGTGCCACGTTGTTTTCTTTCCCAACTAAATCAAGTGCCAAGAAAGCATTAGAGCAATTAGTTACTAATGTATTGCCCATTTACTTGGACATAGACATCTTTCCCTGTTTATCCTCTGTAAGCGTGCTTTTTAAGTTGATTCTGGTGATCCAAGATTTATTGACTTTTAACTTTCTGTATTTTCAGATTAACAAATAATTAGAATTCATAGTGCAAAGCAAGCACATACAATATCACAAATACCATAAATGCATATAGGAAAAGAAAATGAAAGAAGTAGAAGAATCTAAGCAGTTTTTGAACCGTACAAATAATGTAAAGGAGCATGAGCATTTGCAGAAGATAATGAAAACCATCTAGTCTAGCTCTTTCAAGAAGTCTTCCATAAAGTTCTTATTTGGTTTCTCTGTTGGCCTTTGGTTTCCATATTTTGTAGCTTTGATAAAGCTCATGCCATAGTGACAAGGACTCTTTAAGGCAATGCCTTGTCACTAAAGGCATGTTCCCTGTCGGACAACTACCTTCGTTTTGTTGAGGTGTACTATTACTGCATTGTGTTTCAAGGTAGGCTGCAGTGTGAGTCTGAGAAGTACACACATTATCCTCATTTAATGCACTCTTGCATGTAAACTACAAAATGTTATCATAAATTCATTATTTTACCAGTTCGGCAGTTCCCTTGAATTTCACTTCTTTAAGACGATTATTGTAAAATCATGCAAGCTTCACCAATAGATGTGCATAATTATGTCAACAATGGTTGATTCCTCAACTGCTATTTTGATATCTTTCCAGGTTCTCTTGCGTGCCAGGGGGGAGGATCTATCAGTATTGAAAAACATTGTAGGATATCTGCTCGAGCTTGCCAAATGTGACTTCAGTTATGATGTTCGTGACCGTGCTCGTATTTTTAAGAATCTCCTATCACCCCATATATTATCTCCTTACTTGGACGAAGTAAAGAACCAACCAGAAATTAAAGATAACACATATATACTTACAGAAAGCATATTTGGGGGACAAACTAAACAACCATCATCTGAGCACCTAAGCTATCGATTTTATCTTCCTGGATCGCTTTCACAGATAGTACTTCATGCAGCTCCAGGATATGAACCACTGCCTGAGCCATGCAGTCTCATTCATGATGATGGGCAAAGAACAAATGAAAACGATGATTCTGAAACTGAATCTGGATCTCTGGATGAAGAAGACAACTCTGATTACAGTTCGCAAGAATCTGTTAGTGGTTCAAATGAAAGTGGTGGAAGCTATCACAGGGGGTATGCGAGCGATGTTAATGATGATGCCGGCCCATTAATACATATATCAGATGCCGATCTTACTCATGGGAATCAGGCTTACATTTCTGAAGAGAATGGTGTCTCTGGCGCAAATGAAGATGGTGAATTGATGTCGAAGAGGGCTTTTGAATCATGGTTGGATGAAAATCCTGGTTTGAACCAAAAATCATCTGATCTAAGTCACCTGCAAAGATCATTGGCCAGAATCTCGATCAAGGATATTGCAAGCCTTGTTAGACCTAAAACTTACACATTGTTAGATCCTGCAAACGGGAACGGATTGAGTGTAGATTATACATTTTCATCTGAGGTATCTAGCATATCTCCAGTGCTCGTGTCTCTACATGTATCATTCAGGAACTGTTCAAAGGAGCCTATGTCAGATATCTCACTTCACGAAGAGGAACCTAATGGAAATCCAGATCCTTCAGCTCAATCAGTGAGTGAAAGGTATCTTAAAGTAATCCTTCATTGTTTGAATTGCTAGAACTTTTGAGTGGCGAGTTCTGTTACTAATTAGAAGCTAAGAAATTTGAAATAGAAAATTACTGAATCAATTCTTCGTCTCGCTTCATGACTGAGTCCAAATGCATATACTGGGTGTTCAATTCTCATTTTCTTTCCTCATAATTTTACCTATTTACCGATTTGACATCTACAACCACATATTTCAGACACCCTTAACCATCACTCATTTCACTTCATAGCAATTTGAAATTATAATGAGAGATCAAACACCCACTGAATAGTGAATACAATGATACATCTGATGGTTTTTAAGAGTTTAAACCACCATGACAATTCTAGCTTATGTTATGCAGTTCCCCACTTTCTCGTAGTGATGTTCCAACTCTAGTTCCTATAGAAGAGATTGCTAGCCTGGAACCTGGTCAGACTATGAAGAGAATTCTCGAGGTTCGCTTCCACCATCACCTGTTGCCAATGAAGCTGGCTTTGTGGTGTAATGGCAAAAAGCACCTAGTGAAGCTGCGGCCTGATATTGGCTACTTTGTAAAGCCTCTGCCCATGGATGTTGAAGAATTTTCTAACAAGGAATCTCATCTTCCTGGGATGTTCGAGTACTTAAGGAGGTTAATCTTTACAAGCTTAAGTTATGGATAGATAAAATTGGTTTTGTTTTTCTCTGTGCAGAATGTTTAGATAGGAGGCTATCAATTTATTTACGATGTCATTGCTTATGCTGTCAGATGCTAACAAGCTAGTTAATACTAATATGAAGGTGGGGGTATGAGTTCTCTGCAATATGGGTTTAGCATGTCCTGATAATCCTACAATACGTAATTCTTTTGGCGTGAAAAAATTGAATTAGGGGTGTTTGATTCTCATTATTTTTTTCATAATCTCAGTTATCACTGATTTGAAAACTACTTAATGTCAACTACATATTTCAAGCATTCATTAAATCTTCACCACTTATTTCACCTCATTATAATTTCAAGAGAAGTATAATGAGAATCAAACACCTATTTTGCTTTTAATTTGATTACTGAAGATTGAAGTGTAAGTATATTAGGAAAGAAAGTGTAAGTTATGTGAAGCAAGTTTCTATTTCTGGAAGAATACTGGTTTTCTTGGTATAGTTCGGTTGATGCTAGGGTTTGAGCATCAGCCATCTTAAGATAGTCAATTTGGCAGTTAAGTTGATTCCTTCATATTTTGCGCTGTGGTATTTTGGTGCTCTTATGTTCTATCCTGTCCCTGTTGGGGTGCTTCCAAAGGACTTCCTGTGAGATGGTGGGTTCCAAAAAGTAACATCTCTATGAAAAGACTTACTGAAAATACATTTCTTGGTGTTCATATCTTTGGGAAATGGCTCTAGATGGTCTATAAAGTAAGACCTGCTTAGATGAAGGTTTAGTGAGAACGCATGCATGAAGTGGGTTTCATGGAAGTCTAAGGATGTGACTGTTAATCTGTTATGGTGTGGATTTGTGCAGGAGCATATAAATAAGGTTGTTGGTTGAATTACAGAAGTTCATGAGACTTCTAGTTGACCCAAAATAGTACTGGATTTGATTTAAATATTTTGTCTCGGTATGCTATTAAAGTGAATTTATCCTACTCCAACGGGTAGAATTTTTGATCTTATCTGTTTGACAATCAGTGTAAACTTCAATAACCAGATTTCCCCCTTTCCTGTGAATTTTAATACTACTGGGACTTATGGCTGGGCAGGTTCAAAATTTCTTTGCTTTTCTCTGTCTAGGAATCCTCAATAATTTCTTTTCCTGCCACTGCAACAGGTGTACTTTCACTGATCACATCAGCAAGCTAAAAAATAAACACGGAAGCTCATCGGGTAAAGATGTTTTCCTTTTAATCTGCGAGAAATTAGCACTGAAGATGCTTAGCAACGCGAATCTGTTTCTTGTATCCATGGACATGCCTGTTGCTGCCAACCTCGATGACCTTTCTGGTATGTGCTTAAGATTTAGTGGTGAGATCTTGAGCAACTCACTTCCCTGTTTGATCACGCTTACCCTCAAAGGTACTTGCTCTGAACCAGTTGAAGTATCAGTGAAGTTCAACTGTGAAGAAACTGTATTTGGTCTAAATCTGTTAAACAGGATCATAAATTTTTTGGCTGAGCCCGCGTCATGATAAGTATTACCGTTTTTCTTCATAATCAAACAACTAAGTCATGAATCTCATCTCTCGGATTATTTAGCCTTGTATTTATCATATGTAACATAATTCTTCTTGCCTTATGGAACCAAGAGTGTTTCTTTCTTACCTCATTTTTCAAAAGTTGGAGGAAATCTGTAGATTGAGTAAGTTGAGTTTGTTGTAGTTGGTATATAACTGAGGAAGATTCAGATCTGTATTCCCATTTGAGTTTTGAAATTTGCGCAGTGTACATGAGCTGTGAATTTTTTTTAACATTGAGCCACTTCTAATTGTGTCGATTGTTATAGAGAGGTAGAATTTGGATGTTTATTTATATTTATATCTATATTTTGGCATGCTTCTTCACGTGCAAGAAAATTACAATGAACTCATTTAAATACAATTCTACAGCAGTTATTATTTTGCGAAAGAATCCATTTGAGCAATTTATTTACTTGATAGGGTTACAGATAAGAAATGTTTCAAATTGCCTGCCTTAATTAAAATGAAATCAGTGCCTGTGTTGGTAAACTAGTAACCACTTTCCTTCCATCCACCATATTCTTCCTCTTCATTTTCTTCCTGTAACAAAAAATCATTAATGACCATATGCATCATTGATAAATAAATCATTTTAAAGCACTTCACCGGTTTATTCTTCCCCCTTCTATGATGTTTCCAAATAATTTGGGTTGTTGAAAACGTGTTTTCAAAGATAAAAGGAAAAAATTTATAAAAGAAAATGTCATTGAGTCATTTTTGGGTTGGAAAAAATAAATTCTCCCTAAAAGTTACCTATAAGGCAAGACAATTCAAGAAAAATTTTAAAATTGAGAAGCCAACAGGCCGTAAGAATTTGGGTCAGCTATGTGAATATTTTGACTATTCTAATCTTAATAATGTTGGAAATTTTGCGTTTATTGTGTTAGACTATGTAATGTAATAATAATGTAATAGTAGAAATAGGATGATTAGAAATGAATGGGTGGAGTCTGGTGTCGTGGATCTCAGGGAGCATATTATGGTGATAAAAATAATTACATCAGTATCACCTTTTGAAATAAAGTAGAAGAATATTAATATATATTTCGCTAAATTAAAAAAGGGCATAGATATAGAATATTAATATATATTTCGCTAAATTAAAAAAGGGCATAGATATGGTCACTGAAGCGTAACCTCTTTGATTCGTGGACTAGGCTAATACTTGGGATCTAGAGGTCTCTGGTTAGATTTCCCTGTATCGAGGGTTTGTTTTATTTAGGGTGGTTATATCTACACCACTATTTTCACTAAGCGCACCACAATTTTAACTTTTATTCTTAAATAACCTAAATAACCTTTTATTATATACCTATATATATTTTAAGTACACCACAAAACAAAAACCTAATTCAAATTTTTTATTTCCACTACACTAAGAACCCTAATTTATTTCTTTACTATACCACAATTGAAAACTTAAAATAATAATAATAATGGTATTATGTTTGAAAATTTTATGCTATGTAGGAGAAATATACAAACACTATTGAGATTGAATCAAAATCATTATCAATGTTCATATGAATGGCATGATCATCTGACGGACAAATTACCTTTATATTTTAGTTAAAATTTTCAATATTTCACCGTTCAAGTTTCATGATTCGAATTTTGTTCATATTCAAGCGCTTTGATGTTTTCTCTACTGCCTTCCTCCTTTTTGCTCCTTCTCTCTAGTTCAATTGCATCCCAAACTAAACTTTTCCCAAACACATTTTTCGCATGTTTCAAATTCATGAAATAGTGAGCAATCTCTTTTGAAATTCATTTATAAAACCTTCTTCTTCTTCTTCTATTTTAATTTATTTATGTTTTTGCGCAACATCTAGAACAAAGGAAACCTATTAAATTTCAAGGATCTTCATGTTGTATGTATGTGTTTGTGTGGGATCTCTCGTTGGGTGGAAGGTTTGGGGGAGAGGAGAAAAAATAGGGAATTGTAGGAGATGAAGGAGGATGTGGTGTATATTTCCCCCCTTTTTTTGGTTTGTAATTATTTTACTTTTAAAATTTAGGTTAGATTTGTAAACTAATAAATGTAGTTTATTTATAAAAAATACACTTTGATGGTGGTGTATTTATCTTGTGGTGTGGTTAGTAAAAAGAGTGAGGCATATATAAAACTACCTTTTTGTTTATTGTAGATATCTGTGTACTGTGCTATAGTAGAATTGGTATCTATGATCATTTATATGGTTAACATGCAGCTTGTAATAATTGCGTTAAAAAAAGGGGGAGAGATAATAGATATGTGATGCGATTAGTTCATAGAAATAAGAGGGAATAAAAAGTAAGGTACCTTTGCAGTAAAAGTGATTCCAATTTGAATCTCTCCATGATAAGTTTGATTGTATGATACAAGTCTATATGTCTGAGGATGAAGTTCAGCTTTTCCTTTCTCCGCTCCCAATTCTATCACTTCCTTCACATAAATCCTGCATTAATTAATGCATGTTATTCGACTGATTAAGAAAATAATAATTAAACTAGACATGACTAGAAAGGAGAGATTTATTCTCCTCAAAAAAAAAAAAAAAAAGAAAAAAGGAAAGGAGAGATTTATCTTATAAATCTCATGATTTATAATAATGCCATAAGTATACGTACGTGGCTTGGCCAAGATAGTCATCTGCAGTGAAGGTGTCGTGATCCATGACCGTGACCACGAGCTTGGGCTGCTCGTCTTTCGCCACCAGATGCTCAACTTTGAACTCAAACTTTTCATTCCATTTTGGATTTCGGCCTTGCCCTATATGTTTTTATACACGTAAATAAACTTTTTGTCACTTAATTCTTAGTATTTTTTTCCCTTTTCTTTTACGTGATTTCGTGAAGAACGAACCTTTTTTTTTTCTTGGAAGGTGGAAAGATGTCTTATGAGATAACGTGCCGTAACACTCAAAAGATTTTTAAATGTTTATTATCCTGAATTGTGAAGAAGTTAGAGAGGAATAAAGAAGGAAACAATTGACAATTACCTAACAGTGGAATGGTCTCCTACGGAGTGGGGAGGTTATATAAATTTCCCACTGGGAGGAGATTAGGTATATTAATTAATAACAATTAATGGAGTAGTATTTGGTTGGTTGTAATTTACAAAATTAAATAAACAAGTTAAGCCAAATCAAATCAATGAGTTCTTGTGTAAGTAATTAAATTCTTAGATATACCTTTGGCAATAGTGCTCTTCATCTCCCGATTCCCGAATTGAAGCAAAACATATGGATCTATTCTATCTGCAAAATCATATTAATTGAGTCATATTGCTTAAACTCAAAAATTAAACCCCAATTTTCAAGAAATGCATGGCATGACATACTAATATTTAAGCACAAAAATAAATGAAAAATAATACACAAACACAAAGCTTGATCACTTACCTAAGAAATCAGTGTTTTTGAGACCTTTGGCACCCAAAAGCTTCACCTCCATTCTTCCTTTAATTATGCCCATCTCTCTCTCTCTCTCTTTCAAAGCTAAAATGGGCTATATATACTTACTGAGAAGATTCTTGTGTGTCTAACTAATTAAGGTAAGGATACAAGAAAAGAGGATTTATTTGAGTCTTGTTTGTAGTAGCTAGGATCAGAATTGATGCATTTGAGGTTCATGGGAAGGCTTTCACCTTTTTATTAACGCAGGAGGCTGCGCTGAATAGTTACGCGCCATTCAAATCTTCCTTGCTTGACGACTTCCCATGGCCTTTTACTTGTTCATTTATTATTACTATAATATTATTATTCTTTATTTATTTTTATCTACTATGCATCTTATTTCCCATCTCATTATTCTTCATTTTTATCGTTTACATTAGTCGCTCTTTTCATTGGCGCTATTGATGATCAACAGTTTGGTACAACATATTAGACATGTTCATAATGTATATATCTGAGAAGCTAACGAGAGGCCACCCCGATCGCCGACTACTTTTTTTCCCTTTTTATCCTTTGATTTTATTTTATTTTAAAAAAAATAGTGTTTTGGCTAAGGGTTGTTAAGTTTCAACTACTCGTTCCATTATCTTCTGACTACACCACTGGAGGGTTTCATATCACACATACAATAATAAAAACATGTAATGTGAGGAATGTATAAATTTAGCAATGATGAATGATAGAGCTTATTAATGACGAGACGCTATGATTTCTAAAGGTTGTAATATGCAGTTTCAAGCCATCCTCTAAAGAAATTCCTTAAAACTAAAAGTCCAAGTATCCACTTGGAAAATTCTTTTTTCGCATGAAATTACAATGATGGAGCAGCTCTCGAGTAGTATAAAATTTATCAAAATCTAAAAATTCTGAAAATTGGTTTCTTTGGTTCTTTTTTGAGAGGAAGTTAAAATTGGTAGTTTTTAAAGATTATACCCTATAAATTGTTGCGACAATAATTCTAAAAAATTCCTTAATTACATCCCGTTGATCAATTTTCAAATTTTATGTTTATTTTAGTTTCAGTGGAGAAGTGGAGAATACTTTAAGCCAAGAAAGTTTCCACTTGATATTGAGATATTAGACAGAGTATATTTTATAATTTTCCAATTTCAACATGTATTTATTTAGAAAATGCAAAAACAATATGGATTATTATATATGAGGTGACCATCATTTGTTAAGGAAGGCAATCAAAGTGATTCTAACCCATTTATTGAAGGAATTGTTAATTCAAGAAATAGCCATTCACGTGGGATTGACAATCAAAATTCTGGGAAACATATTGAGAGTAAACAACACATTGTATTTATCTTGTGGATGGAATTCAAAGTAGCTCCTAGAATATCTCTTGCATTTATGATTTTCCCTACAAATCATTTGTTGTAGATGTATATATTCTGCAATTCCTTATCAATAAAAGTGAGACTTCCATGTACATTTTTCTCTAATTTCTTCATGGTATCAGAGCATGAACTTGCAAGCCAAAAAATCATGTCATCCTCCATCATGAAAGAACCTCAACTCAGCATTCAATCCTTCCACCAATGTTCTAGCTTGATATATGTTAAGCTGAATCAATCAAATTATCTTCTGTGGCGTTCTCAGATCGTTCCTTTGGTTCGTAGCTTAGGAGCTTATCATCATCTTTCGACCAATGATACTCCCACTAAAGAACTTGAAGTTGAGAAGGACAAGAAGAGTGTCAATCCAGATTTTGAGTCTTGGAAAATTAATGATGGACTTCTAATTTCATGGCTTCTGGGAACCATGAAAGAAGAAATGCAGAGTTCAATTTTTGGCTCCGAGACGGCATATGAAGTTTGGACTTCTTTAGAAGAAAAACTTCTTCCAGTCACAATAGAGAAAGAAGGTCAGTTGAAAAACATGCTGATGAGAATCCAAAAAGGATCTCAATTGTTGGAGGATTACTTAAGAAATTTCAAGTCTATATGTGATAATCTTGCTGCCATCAAAAAGCCGGTACCCGATCTGGACAAGGTGTTTCAGTTTGCACGGGGTTTGGTCCAAATTATGAACCATTTCGACTTGCTATGCTTACTAAACCTCCATATCCATCGTTTTCTCAGTTTGTTCTAGCTCTTCAAGATCATGAACAAACAATAATTGCAAGCAGAGATCAAGAGAGAATGTTTATTGAACATGCTCAAGTATTTTTTGGACAAAGGGGCCGTGGCAGAAACAGTAGAGGTCGTGGTCATTTTAATTCAAACGAAAGGGGTTTTACACCTCAAGGGCGCTACAATTCTCAAAATAGTGGTCATACCCCTCAAGGCACCAACTACAACCCAGGAAAAACACATCACAGTTCAAGTATGGCAAAGGAAAGAGGACATGCTTCAAGCAAAAATAAACAATCCATTGACAACTCGGATGAAAAAGTTGTGTGCCAAATTTGTGGGAAATCAAATCATTCAGCTATTGATTGTTGGTACAGGTTTGATTATTCCTGCCAATTTGAAGAATTTCCTCAAGCACTTGCAACTCTCTCTATCAACAATACAAATGATTCCTCTTTCTATGTTGATTCGGGGGCTACTGCACATATGACAAATGATGCAGGTAAGTTATCTCATTTGAAACCATATTATGGTAATGACATGATATATGTGGGAGATGGAAACTGTTTGCCTATTTCTCAAGTTGGTGATACAAATATTTCTACAAGAAATGGAAACTTGAAGTTGAAAGATGCTCTTGTAGTTCCTGATTTGAAAAAGAATTTACTATCAGCTGGAAAATTCACTTCAGATAATTCATGTATTATTGAATTCACTGCCTCTAAATTTGTTGTTAAGGATCAAAACCAAAGGATGATAGTAAAGGGGCGTAAGAAAGGACAACTTTATGCATTGGAAGATTCTACTTAAGAGGCACTAACAGTAATAAAGAAAGGTGGTTCGTCTTCTGCTATTTGGCACCAAAGGCTAGGTCATCCCAATGTAAAAATGCTATCTTTATTAAAGGAGAAGAAGGCTATTGCTGTTACCCATTGGATCACTAAGCCATCTATATGTATTAGTTGTCAAATGGGCAAAAGATGTAAATCACCTTTTCAGACCTCAAATAAAGTTTCACAATTTCCTCTTGAGAAAATACATTGTGATATTTGGGGATCGGCTTCTATTATTTCAAACCAACGGTTCATTTACTATGCTATTTTTGTGGATGACTATTCCAGGTTCAGTTGGCTCTATCCGTTAAAGCGAAAATCATATTTTTTCAATTTTTTTATTAAGTTCCAAAGGTTGGTAGAAAATCAGTTTGATCGAAGAATTAAGATTTTCCACTGTGATGGTGGAGGAGAATTTAGTTCAAATAACTTTCTTGATAACATCAGAAATTGTGGAATACAAATGAATATATCATGTCCTGGGACTCCTGACCAAAATGGCATGGCCGAAAGAAAACATCGTCATATTGTTGAAACAACCTTAACGATGATCTTTCACGCAAATTTGCCTTTACTCTTTGGGCAGATGTTTTCTTAACTGCAGTTTATCTTATTAACAAGCTGCCATCTTCAGTTTTGCAAAACAAAAGTCCATATCAGAAACTTTACAATAGTAATCCTGATTATAGTGGCTTGCGGGTGTTGGGTTGTCAATGTTTTCCCTCTCTAAAATATCAAGGAGGATCAAAATTCACTAAGAAGACATATCCATGTGTGTTCATTGGCTACAGTCCCATCTATAAAGGTTACCAGTCTTTAGATCCTATGACAAAACGAGTCTATATTTCTCATCATGTTGTTTTTGATGAAGGAAGTTTTCCATACAAAACTCAAAAAATGCAATCTGGAGATGAAAATTCAGAAGCCCTTAAATTAGCATTGTCTGAGTTTCCTCCTCTCGATGAATATTTTAACTCCAAGAAAGAGGGAAATGAAACTAAGAGTACAGAAACTCTAGATTCGTTGGCTTTGGAGAACTTAAATCATTCAGAAATGGAAGAAAGTGCACTATCTAATTCTTGTATTCAAGATTGTTGTGCAGGTTCTGGAAATGAATCTTCTCCTATGCACTTGGAATCAGCCCCTTCACACAATTTGGCGTTATCAGATGATGAAATGGAAGATTATTCCCTTGTCAATCTTGACAGTAATTTTCCAACAGCTCTTGTAGACTCAATCACAGAAAGATCTACTTCTTTACCAAATGGAGTTAATGAGGCATCAATGGATAATTTACATGGTGAGTTTTCTAATTCTTGTCCAGTCTCTTCACCTATAAATCTTCAAATCCACCAGGAAATTGGCCTTTCTTCTGATGAAGATAAGGCACCGGATGATCCAACTTTGGCTTCGACTAGACCAACACGAAATCGAAGACCACCTACTTATTTAAGTGACTATGCTTTAGTTACTTGTGCAAACAATCCTGTTGAGCCAAAAACTCTAAAGACAGCTCTCAAAGATTCGCGATGGGTGGATGCCATGACAGATGAATTACACGCACTTTGTGAAAGCAACACATGGGATCTTGTTCCACGTCCTCATGATACTAATGTGGTTGGATCTAAATGGGTTTACTTCATTAAGTATAAAGAAGATGGTTCCATTGATCGCTTAAAGGCCCGTCTTGTAGCAAGTGGTTTCACACAAGAGTCTGGTGTAGCCTTTGATGAAACATTCAGCCCCGTGGTAAGACCGACCACTATTCATCTTGTTATTGCTCTTTCTCTATCTCTGAACTGGAGCATGCGTCAACTCGATGTGAAAAATGCTTTTTTGCATGGTTATCTCAAGGAGACAGTGTATATGGAGCAACCACCGGGATTTATCAATCCTAGTTTCCCAGATCATGTATGTTTGTTAAAAAGGTCTCTATATGGCTTGAAACAAGCACCCCGTGCTTGGTTTGATCGGCTTTCACAATTTTTACTTCATCTTGGTTTCTATTGCAACAAAGCCGACTCATCTTTATTTATTTATCAAAAGGAGGACACGTTGCAGTTATATTGATATATGTTGATGACATTCTTATTTCTGGCAACAGTAATGAATTTCTTTCTCATCTCATTGCTAAACTCGGCTGTGAGTTTGCCATCACGGATCTTGGCAGGTTACATTATTTTCTTGGTGTGGAAATAAACCATTCAGTGGTGGACTCTTTATTTCACAAATGAAATATACTCAGGATCTTCTCATCAGAACAAGAATGTTAGAAAGCTCAGCTATTGCTACTCCCATGTTCATCAAGGAAAAATCAAGTCCGTCTGATGGTGATCATATTGATGCTTTCACTTTTCGAAGTATTGTTGGTGCACTCCAATATTTAACCTTCACTCGGCCAGACATTACTCATGCAGTTAATCGAGTCAGCTAGTTCTTCAACAGTCCAACTCTTGTTCATATGAAAGCTGTAAAGCTCATTTTGTGATATCTCAAAGGAACCCAAAATTATGGACTTCATTATCTCTCTCAAAGTCCAATTTCACTTTATAGTTTTAGTGATGCAGATTGGGCCAGTTGTCCTACAACAAGGAGAAGTACAACTGGTTTTTGTGTCTTTCTTGGAGCCAACTTAATTTCTTGGTGTTCGAAGAAACAACCAACCGTGTCTCGCTCTAGTTCAGAGGCAGAATATCGCTCAATGGCTTCAGCCACAGCTGAAATTACTTGGCTCACATTTCTTCTAAGGGACCTTAGTATCTCACTTCTGAAACCACCACAATTATTCTGTGATTACATGAGTGCTCTTCATATGTCTATCAATCCCATGTTTCATGCTCGTACAAAGCACATCAAGCTTGATTATCATTTTGTTCGGGAAAAGGTTGCAATGGGTTGTCTTATTACAAGGTATATCCCCTCTTCGAGCCAACCAGCTGATATTTTTACAAAGTCCCTACCGAAAGCAGATTTTATTCGTTTACGAAGCAAGCTGGGAGTACATTTACATTGCCCCACCAGCTAGAGGGGGGATGTTAAGGAAAGCAATCAAAGTGATTCTAACCCATTTATTGAAGGAATTGTTAATTCAAGAAATAGCCATTCACGTGGGATTGACAATCAAAATTCTGGGAAACATATTGAGAGTAAATATCACACATTGTATTTATCTTGTGGATGGAATTCAAAGTAGCTCCTAGAATGTCTCTTGCATTTATGATTTTCCCTACAAATCATTTGTTGTAGATGTATATATTCTGTCATTCCTTATCAATGAAAATAGAGACTTCCATTTATATTTTTCTCTAATTTCTTCATATATATCTTAAATGATTGAATTGAAGATTATTATTTATTTTGAGGAAGGGAAAAAAAACCAATCATCTAAACTTTGTAAATGATTGATTTGGGATCACTGAACTTCTTACTAAAATTTTAACTTTATCACTATACTTTCAATGTTCGTTAGTTGGATCACTATAATTCTTATGAAGTTTCACGATTTGATTTTTGTTTAATCCATGTCACTTTCTTTAATTTGTCACATTTTTTTAATTCAAGATATTGACGGTCACATATTAACATTTTAATATTTATCTTACACAATAGTAAAAATGTGATCATAAAGAAACGATACCATTTAAAAATTCATTTTATAATTTAGACATTACTCAAACAAGTTTTTAACACCCATGTATAATAAGAGCATCCACATTGGTATTGTTAAATTTAGCTATCCACATAAGTAAAAAGTGCATTTTAAATTGTCATAAAATACCACATATATAAGTTAAATTTAACAACTATTAAAGTGTCACATTGAATGTGTTAAACAAAATCACTAAAATCTACTCAACTTTAATTGAGTCTCATTATTTTCAAAAGCTATTGGTCAAACTATATTAAATAATTGAAAAGGAATTTTTCAAAAACATTAAATTATAATAAAGTTGTTAAAATTATTGTTAAAGTTAACAACAAATTTAACAATCAACTAAAAATGATTTTTTTAACAACTTTCTTAACACCACCAATGTCGGTAACTTTTTGAGTTGTTAACTAATAACTTTACCACCAATATGGATGCTCCAAGAAGGTAATGATCATTACCCTATGGGCTAAAAAGCACACATAAACGTCGATTAGTCTATCCTTCTCCTCCTTTTCTTCATCTCCTCCCTTCCTCTCTTCTTTTTGACATTGATCATCTTCTTCTCCTCCCTTCCATTCTTATAGTAATATTATCAAGTCAATGTTTTATCAAAAAATAAGTGTATATATATATATATATCAAGTCAATGTGTGCCATTAAATACTATAATTGAAGAAATTGTTATTCTAGATTATAACACAACTTGTCATATACCAAACAGAGATTAGAAACATAGTATGGACCATAGTAACACTATTTTCTATATCTACCACACTTTCTTTGCAATTTTTTTGCCATTTTAATTGGAGCGCCACACTCCTTTTGATTAAATTCCATATATTTTCTTGTCTGTATCTACCAACTCTTTCAGTAGCCAGTTATCCATAAAATCTTCATCAGAAAAGGTTGGTTCTTGATTCTTGAAAGATGAAAACAACCGAAAAAATGCAGATTCCGATCTAGGATTCCATAACCATGAGTTTATTATTTTAAGTTTCTTCGTTTCATTTTGTTATGCACTTGTTCGCAGATGGACTCCCCTGAGAGTAACGGCATGATACCATTGTCCCATGATCCTAAGAAACCAGATTCTGAAACTCCAACTGGTAAGAACATATATAGGATTTTAGTACTTACTCTTAATCATTTCCAGTCGAATATATTTGTTTTAGCATAATGAATGATGGTTTTTTTCCCCTTCTTTTTCTCTGCAGAGGAGATGAATGATTCTCCCATTGAGGAAGTTCGGCTAACAGTCCCGATAACAGATGATCCAACACTGCCATGCTTGACGTTTCGAACATGGGTTTTGGGGATAACATCATGTGTAACTTTATCTCTGTTGAACCAATTCTTTGGTTATCGCCAGAATGCACTTTATATATCATCTGTTTCTGCTCAGATTGTAGTACTTCCCATCGGAAGGTTTATGGCAGCCTCTCTGCCAAGGAAAGTTATACGTATCCC
>CAVNYN010220141.1:0-52177 GCA_963692815.1 Nyctanthes arbor-tristis
CTTGGAACTTCAGGAGGTTCATATCCGTTGTATATTGTAGTTCATCTTCATCCGATATCCCTTTTAACGCTGTTATGAACCTCCTGTAGTTCCAAGCATGAAAATTCCGCGAGTCCAACTTCTGAAACTTGCCCAAAAGGCGCAATTCCTTGTCCGTGGAAGAATAACCCTTGCTCAGGACCCATTTGCGGTGATGCCATGCACCATAAGACTTAAAGTTCTTCCTCAATGCATTTTCTACCTAATGAAAATCCACACTAGCCGATTAACGAGAAGTACAATCAAGTTGAATTAATTTCCTAGTGAGAAAAAGTTCCCACCAACTAATTATTGAGATGCAAATAAAATATTTTTCTACAAAGGTACACTTAAAACTTTAAATCAGAGAGTATATACAAATCAAGTCTCCCAAAAATCCTAGTTCTTCAAAACAACTGAAGTGGAAAATGAATCAAAACTTACAACTTTCAGTTCCTCATTCAAAACCGATTGGATAGAGTCCGAATCAACCTCAATCTCCGATTGGTGATTGAGAAAGTGTTGTACAGCAAGTTTTCGGTAATTCCAACCAGTATAATGCTCTGGATTGGTTTCTAAAAGCTTTGCACTTAAGGCTAAAGCTTCTTTTGTATATCTGCAATGCAGAAAACCAAAAAATCAACCAACCCAGAAAAAGTTATTGCTTATAGATAACAAACACCTAAATAATTACTAACGTTTTGCTGTGGTGCAAGTGAAGGAATTGAGACTGGAGATCACGCAGCTCGGAAGCTTTTCGGGCTGAAGCTTCTTGCTCTTCTTGACTTGGGGCTTTACGCGATATCCCGTGCATTATTTTGTGTCCGTATCAATTTCCTGGATCTTGATTGTACGCCAGAATCACATGTTGAAGCAATTCTTCTTTATTGTAATGCGATTTCAATCAGAAAATTGTCAACTTTGAAAAATTGGAAAGCTCAATAGTTGGTATTCACCTGAACAGATCAATCGAGATAGAGCGTGGTAGAGCTGCAGTGACCGAGACTGAGAAGGATCTCTTTTCCTTTTTTCCTTCTTTATTTTGGCCTTTCTCTAATGTTTCGATTTGATTTAGAGATGAAATTATGAAAATAGGAAATAGAAAAAACAGGCGCCGGCGCCGAGTAACGAGTCGCACGATGGTTGAGAAGAAGCGTTGGCGGAGGAGTGTGGCTGGGAAGAGAAGAAGGCCATTTACGTCCACTAACTTTAATAACATTTAGGCTAATTTACACCTAACGTCCCCAACTTTCAACTATTAAGAAATCACTCTCCAACCTTTATTTTTTCTTCTCTAAGTCCTCAACCTTTGCACAAATCTCAGGCCAGTTCCCCACTAACGGAAGTCATCCAAATCAGCCATTAGCCATCCATGTGCAACACATTTGCCAAAACCAAGTCAAGGGCATTTTTGGTACAACACAAAACAGACGTGTGCTCTTCCGATCTATTAATTTTGAGATCGACTTGAGATCGAGCTGGTGATTTTTTCAACAAGGAACGCTGGCAACCTAGATGAACAAATTGGTTCAATCGAAGAGGCTGCAGTAGGGTGCCGTTGTTCAGCTGACACAGTTCGTTTATAACCTTATCCAAAACCGCATGTCAGTTTATCAAATCATGATATCACTATATCTTTTGATTGTTGGGTGTAGATTGTGGCTTTTGCTCAATAAAATTTCATGTTTTTGGCTAGATCGGAAGACATCTAGCTAGTGGTGTTTATGTATAAAAAAAATTATTGGACACCATTAGTGGCAAGTTTGAATTTGGAAGCCCAGGTTTTTAGAACTTGAAAACCCTGATTTTGATCGAGCTAAAATGAGCGAACCGGTGATCGAGCAAAGGGTTCCTTCAACTTGGGTATTGCAAAAATCACCAGCTCGATTTCATGTCATATGAAAAATCACTGCTTTACACTTAATTTTGAGAATGGAATGTTCGGAATGTGGCTCAAAATTTGTACTAAATGTAGCTAAAAATTTGATTGTGGGGATTGAAAGAAGTGGGTCATTCTATTTTCTTTTAATTGGAGGTAGCAAGGCTTCGCACAATCTTCAACTGATATATGAAATTTCCTAGGGCAGCTGAAGAATAGTGGTTAATCTATGTGGTATATGAGCATTTTTCTTGCTATAAATTTGCTGCTCTGTTTTCTGATGGTAAAGATTTTTTATCCCTTTTATTTTAACAGATTCCACATTTGAAGCCCTGTTGATTATTTGATTTCTTGATTCCACATTTCTTGATTATTTGATTCCTTGAACGATGTAATTAATCATAAGGTATGGGTAATGGGTTTTTTGTGTTATACCAAAAATGCCTTGACTTGGCTTTGGCAATTATGTTGCGCATGGATGGTTAACGGCTGATTTGAATGATTTCCGTTAGTAGGGATGTCACGCCCCCATTTTAATAATAGCGGAAGCATTTAAACATATATCTCGATCCAAAATCAAAGGCGAGACCTTCCAAATACGATTCAAAAATATTAAGGCGCTTTCGCTGCGCACTCTGACAATTAAATGTACTGTAGGTTACCCACAATGAAACGTCGGCTGCACACACTGAAGCCTCAATCACATACATATATCTTCTTCACATTTGAGACGATCCAGCCACATAGCTCTAAATTCAATACCCTACAAGATTGTGGAAGATAGAGGGGGTGAGTACAGAGTACTCAGTGAATAACAACATGCATTAGCCCACGCAAAACAATGCAAGGAAGATTAATAGATGACAAAGATACAAACTTTGGGCACATCACTAGTTTCACCTCTACCCAGAAGCCATACGATACAAATGTACAAATGGCTGAGACCACACAGCAAGGTCATAGTACCACAAAGCAATAAAGATACAATTCAAACTCGAGCAGATAGCGCCACCAGCGAGGCCCAAGAGCAATAACAAGGGTTTATCCAATAACAAGTGTGCACACTTAGATATCAAATATCAAAGCAATACAATTGTAGCATAGGAAGCAATTACATACTAACGAATACCGAAGGTAATTAAGGAAGGCACAATATTCGAAGAGGGAGAGCCAAGTCACGTGTTACTCACCTTTTTAATTTGATTTCATCAAAGGCTAACTCCTCTTTTCTCTTCTCAATTCTCCTATGACCAAATTATCTTTTAAACAATCAGTTTTCATTATATTACCAAAGGGAGAGATCATATATTTATTGGGAGATGGAGGGCCGGTGGTGGGTGATTGAAGAAAGTTTTGCCCTTTTTATAGAAGCTAGGGATTAACCAAATTGAAATAATATATGAATTCTACCAATTGCAAGACTACCAAGTGTCTTAGACACTTGGCAAATTTATCACTTTTTTATTTACAAAGACACATGATAAAATAGCAACCAATTATTTTCAAAAATGACAATGTCCTAAAAAGTTGGCAAAACTAGCATTCTCTATAAATTACAAAAATAGCATATGTCTTTTATTTTAAATTTTTGTAGATTGTTACAATCTATCCCTCTTAAATAAATTTCGTCCTTAAAACTTGCTAAGCATTGTAGTGGTAACTATTACTTTTAAAAGCATATACTACAAATTTACAAAAGTTAAATGTTCAAAGCCTTAACAATCCGATTGCACAATTTATTTGAAGTCTATTCAAAATAGGTTAAATAATAATCTACAATGCAAATTGTGGCTTTTACTCACATTTTTTGGCTGCACACATCTAGCTAGTGGTGTTTATGTATAAAAAAAAATTATTGGAAACTATTAGTGGCAAGTTTGAATTTGGAAGCCCAGGTTTCTGGAACTTGAAAACCCTGATTTTGATCAAGCCAATGAGATCGAACCGGTGATTGAGCAAAGGGTTTCTTCAACTTGGGTATTGCAAAAATCACTAGCTCGATCTCAAGTCATATGAAAAATCACTGCTTTACACCAAGTTTTGAGAATGGAATGTTCGGAATGTGGCTCAAAATTTGTATTGAATGTAGCTAAAATTTTGATTATTGTGGGGGTTGAAAGAACCGGGTCATTCAATTTTCTTTTAATTGGAGGTAGCAAGAGTTCGCACAATCTTCAACTGATATATGAAATTTCCTAGGGTAGCTGAAGAATAGTGGTTAATCTATATGGTTTATGAGCATTTTTCTTGCTATAAATTTGCTGCTCAGTTTTCTGGTGCTAAAGATTTTTTATCCCTTTTATTTTAACAGATTCCGCATTTGAAGCCCTGTTGATTATTTGATTTCTTGATTCCACATTTCTTGATTATTTGATTCCTTGAACGATGTAATTAATCATAAGGTACGGGTAATAGGTTTTTTGTGTTATACCAAAACTGCCTTGACTTGGCTTTGGCAATTGTGTTGCACATGGATGGTTAACGGCTGATTTGAATGATTTCCGTTAGTAGGGACTCGGTCAGGGATTTGTGTTAAGGTTGAGGACTCATAGAAAGAAAAATAAAGGTTAGGGACGTTAGGTGTAAATTACCTAACATTTATGAAGGGGGAATTCCATTTACCACACATGTTTTGCTATTTACGGTAATAAAAATCAGTAATTTTTGCTTAAAATTTTGTTTATTATATACTAGTCCGATCTAACATTCTTTCTATATAGTCAGATCTCGCAATTTGGCTTTCTTTATTGGTTCTAGACTATAGGATCTCCATCTAACTCCATAAAAAAACTACTGATCATCTTCTATGACGCTATATAGTACCATATAATCATGTGGTCGTGGTATGTATCCGGACATGACACTTGAGAAAACAAAAATCATATTGGCATGTAGTGCGACTAATCGAGATTGGGTAGGAGTTCTTCTTCCTTTTCGTTTTTTTGATTTTTGGTCTTTTCTTCTGTTGGATTTGATTTAGGAATGAACTTTTGAAAACAGAAACAACGGTGGTGGTGGCGCTACTAGTGGTGGTAGTGAGTAGTGAGTCGGACCGAGCTTGAGAAGAAGCGTCAGTGGAGTGTTGGTCGGGAAAAGGAAAAGGCCAGTTACATACGAGCTTTTCTGTAAAATCATATCTGGCTCCTTGCACGGAGCTAGATAGCTAATAAAAATTTGTGACTTAGCAGATTGTTATTGGGTATCTGTCTCTGTGTAAGGAGCCGATCTGGTTCTGTAGAATTTCATAGTTACATACATTAATTTACATTTGTTGTTGTAATGTATGGGTGTGTGACACACACACACCCACACTATTTCGCGTCAAACAAAGTTACAATAATTTTGTTAGATGACGTATGGCGCTTATGTGTCGCGCGCTCTGTGCTTCTATAAAGAAAAAAGGGAAAATAGTTTCTTGCCACATTTTTTTAATTAATAATTAGGCCACATTTTTATTACGGTGAAAACTCCTAATCTTTATTCTCTGATAAAAATTGTGCGCCAAAGTTAATTTTTGCTGTAATTTTTTTTTCAAATCTTTGATATGCGTGTCATTTCATGTTCTTAGTAATGATTTTTAAAAAAATTGTGTACCTTGTGAAAATATGTAGTTGTATTTTATTAAATGTTACTTTTTTATTTAGTCATTTAGGCACTTCTCACAATAAAATTTTTAGAACGAGAATATCATTAAATGCATAATATCATAGTTAATAAAAGGTTAGAAATGAAAATATGACGTAAATTAGTTAATAGTGTAAATACAAAAATTTGAAAATAGTAAAGATGTTTAGTACAATAAAATGTTACTAGTATAATTAGTAAAAGACATGATGTTAATATAATCACTCTTTATAAAATAACAATATTATGTATAATTGTGCCATTGTTGTCATTTTCTCATTACCACCATAATTGGAATTCATTGGGCTTGAATTTTCTGAGCAATGCTATACTATCCTAACATAAAATATAGTGAATATATGACAATGTATAAACGGTTATCAATAATATGACATATACATATGTATATATCTAGGGTTTGGATTTTTGAATCGAGATACTTTCTTCAAGAGAAAAGACAATGTATAATTCTAAAGATACTGTTTTTCCTACCAATCACATTACTTTTAAATCAATGAATATATAACAAAAGCCACATCATCGGCGGATTGTCCATAATCTTTTTGCATTATGCCAGTGTAGCATTACCAAAATTTTCAATACGAATAATTTTACAAATACAATAATTTCTAGGTCATGCTATATGAACTTTGACACTGAAAAACTTGGTACGATGCTATTTTTCTACAAATAACAGTACATCCAAATCAACGGTAACCACGTGATTACATATAGAATATATGATTCTATCAAAGTTTATGTCCATTTTGCATATACAGGAGGTGAAATTACCCATAATTTATACTATGGGGACTCACACGGTAGAATCGCGTGCTCTTATACAACACATCACCTTTTAAACCAATGGATATTCATTATTGTGGTGAAATGGTTTAATCCAAGTGTGAGACGACCGGTTCCATGAGAAATTATTATTTGATTCCAGGTTATGTCTGTCTTAAATATAATAATTCTAAGACATAGAAAAAGTATACACACAATAACTCTTTTTTCTAAAGAATACTGTTTATAATATGCTCCTGGCTCTTAGTCTTGTATTACTACGTGGCTGCTGACCTCTATATATAAAATATAAATGAAGGCTACCGGCTATATATAAGTCTCGTCAATATTCATTTCTGCCAAAACCAGAAAAGAATTTCAGGTTATAATAAGTTTGAAGAACGCGATGAGTTCTTCAATCCCTCAATTTATTACGAGTGATGGTCATGTCATGCCTGGGTATCATGTTTCTTCTGTTGACCGCTACGTGGTTTATGGCTTCCCTTGCGATCATGCACAACCCCAGCACACGACTCGTCGTCCTAGTGCCGTCGACACTCGAGCAACCACTTATTCGAAGGCGAAGGAAATCTTTTGGATGGTACTTTGTCTATCGGTAATGCTATTCGCCTTAGCCGTTGTGGCTGTAATGTGTTATTTCGCTACAGTCAGTGATAATGATCCAATTTTCCAAGTCAATTCTGCATCGTTAAATGCGACTCGTATTGGTAACCAAACGACAGCAATTTGGAAGTTTGGAATCTTAACTAGAAACCCTAATGTGGGAACCGAGTTTCGGTATGATGGATTTGATGTGATATTGGCGTTTCACGATACAGAAATATTTTTGTTCACAACAAAAGTTGTGGGTTCCATCAGTTCAAGAAAAAAGAGCCAAACAACGTTCGATGCAACTCAAGTTGTCCCGTTGGTTGGTATTAATCATACGATGATGAGTCATCAACCATTATATCTTGATGTGAATTTACGAAGTCGTGTGTGCCTAATGGAAATGATGGATGAAGATAAAATTAAGACAATTGATGTACTATGTAAGGACGTGAGAGTCGAATTTTTGAACAATGGGATGTACAAGGCTAGCATGGTGAATGGTCCAAAGAAGTGTTTGGTTGCCTGGTTCGAATGATCAATATACGAGGGTAGAATTGTGAATGGTCCGAAGAAGGGTTTGGTTGGCTGGTTGGAATGAGCTTAGATTTATAGTATCTCCAGTGTTGTTTTTTCCTGGTAATTATGATACATTTTATATTAATTCAATGTCATCTCGTTTATTTTTGAAACTCTATCAAATTTTTTGAAAGCATAATTGATTGAGTATATATTCTTAGTTTGGAGAGATATGAAAGCCAACAATTAAAACCGTTAGAAAACATTGTCTTCGTTAAGCCATTCTCCTAATAGGATTCAACCGAATGTGATTAAAGCATGTATGAGGAAAAGACCAAAAATAAAAAAGGTGAAAAAGGATAAGAACTCCTACTCAATCTCGATCACTCGTACCACATCCCGACTTGATTTTTGGTAGGTCGGGTGGAGGACAAGTCGATTGCTTCCTGCTCTTTGAGTAGGGGAGACGATTGAGCAAATGAAAAATCAGCCATATATCTAAGATTATCGATTACATTTTATTAGCCATATGTATATATATATATAAACATATCCGAGATTATTGATTACAATTTGTTCTTTAAAAAACACATATTCGAGAAATTGATAACTAAAGCATATGAGGTGTTGTAATTTTCGTTTTGCGCTGCGTTGTAATTGTCGTTTTGGGCTGCTTTGTAATTTTCGCATGACGACCAAAATTGAAAGGACGACTTTTACCCGGTTTGAATTTTTTATACAAATTGGCTGTTGGGGCTGTCTCACGGAAGTCGGCTAGCGATTACCTAGGCGGCTAGGCCCCCATTTAATTAAAGAGTAAATTCACAAAAGGTCCCTAACGTTTGTAAAATGCAATAATTTCATATCTAACTGTATTTTTCAGCCTTTAAAGTCCTTACATTTAAACAATTCTCAAAAAAGGCCACTATGGACGGAACTCATCCGTTTCGGAGAAAAATGATCTTTTTACCCCTCAAATTAATAATAATTTCATTTGAATTTTTTAATCTCACTAATTTAAATTCAATAAATATTAATTTTGCATCACAATTTTTAAGAAACATTAAACATTAGAACTGCAAATTTTTTTTTTTTATCAACAAAAGAAATTTCATTTCAATATACAAAAACAAAAAACATTATATAACCCATACAACTGCTACATAACAAAAAAGAAAACCACAAAAAATGACACAAACTTCCACAAACTTCTATCCCTTCTAGGCTGCTGAAACGGCGCCCAAAGATAAGGACATGAGACCCAATTGGTATCTAACCAAGGAGAATGGCTGCCGCCACATTCCCCTTGACCGTGTGGCCTACCAACGCCAGGAATTCCTAGATTGAAAAGCAGGTGTGCCATGTCTACAGCATGGATACCCAAACCGAACAAAGGCACGCTTGCACAGATGTCCCAAACGGTAGAGCAATTTAGGTCGGCCATGTCCGAAAACCACGAACCACCCGCAGCTAGGGAAGACCCCAACAAAACAAACCACCAACATCCAACAAAACAAACCACCAACAAAACAAAACCTCCAAGTCCAGATCTGCGGCCAGCGACGACCCCAACACCAAGAGGAGTCAGGTGCCGGATGTTCGACTGCATCGATTCCCTATACAGCCCCAACAAGCAAAAACACAAGATTCTAGCATCAAGGAAACAAAATCTGGTGAGCAAAAGTTGCCGGATAGACGCCTGAGAAGGCAGCGATCAATAATCACCGTCGGAAAGATAGTCAGACCCCAGATGGGAATTTTTTTAAATATTGTTCAAATTGTTTATCTATTTTAATTTGTAAATTTCTTAAACATTAAAACTAATAATACATTGTCCCAAAAAAAAAAAAAACTAATAATTCAAAGTTCAAACCATTAGAACTGTACTTATCCAAAGCCTTTTAAAGGCCCTACTTAAATTTTCGCCTAAAGCCTCGGATGGGCTGTTTTGAAAAATACAAATATTTTTTATACAGTTTTGAAATTAGAGTACCTTGTATTTTTTTTAGAAATATCAGGTGTTTTAAGTGTTTTTTATATTGTGATATTACAATATTACAACACAACAGTCACAATGCGTCAAAACACTAAGTCACAATAAAAACAACTCGCTAAAACACCGAGTCGCAATAAAAACAACTCGTCAAAATACCTAGTCACAATAAAAACAACTTCACAAAACAATCAAGTTACAACAATTCGCTAAAATACCGAATCACATAAAAAATAACTCTACCAAAACACCGAGTTACAACAATACAATAACTCAACGGAACAATCGAGTCACGACAACACAACAGAGTTGTTTTGATGTGAATCAAATGAATTCTTTTCAATTGAAACATTAATTTGTCGAGATGTTGATTGAAATACTAATCTCATTTTGAACAATCAAATTTGAAACGTTAATTCAACACTAATTTTCAATTGAACACTGATTCAACACAATACCACAATCTCGTCTGGAAGAATCAAATTAATTATTCTGAATTGAAACACAATTAGATTCAAAACAATCTAAAACAAAAGATTAAACAAAATTAAAGCAAAAAACCCCTAATTTATTGAAAAATCAAAATTTTCATATCTAAAAACGATCTGAAAAATCAAGTTTATTAAAAAGTAAATAAAATTTGAAAATAATCATGAGACGCCAGAGAGAATAGCTGGAATCATTGGTGCCGGTTTGATCCTTGATTGGAGTCGGAAATTCTACTCAAACTCATCGGAGATGCTGCTTGGAACTCATGTTGCTCGACAGAGAAGTCGCCGATGCCGGAGATTGTGTGCGAGAGAGTGAGAGTCACAGTTGATTGTGTTCAAAATAAAAAATGAACGATTAAAGATATAGAGTGAACGCAAAGGACATGAGTGGTTGTCGGAGAGGAACGGGATGAGACAGACGATTCGAGATCTGCCTTTTATTTCCCCAAACTCTACTGACAGTGATGAGGAGCGTTTGGGGAGTGGGGATGAGAGAACACCTGATTTTTAGAAACAAAAATATTAGCCCCTTATTTTTACAACTAGGAATTGTAATATCCTGATTATCATAATTAACCCAATTATATTACACTTTTTATTTTTCACACCACATTTCCTCAATTTCCTTAAACATCCCTAAATAAATTTACGTTTACAACCTTATTCTAATATTCATAGAATGTTTTTCCCCCATTCACCACTTCTTCCCGATTCCATTTGTCCTTTCATCCTCACATGGCAGTTCGTCATCAATTCCTTTCTTTAAAAGTTTAATTATTGTGGTGAGGCGGGAAACTATCAATATGCAAATAATATTATTAGAGACTTTTACTATTTTCATTTTTTAAAAGTAGGTTATAAATGTAAAATTATTGTGGTGTTTTGACTAAAATTTTAAATTATTTGTGGTGCGTTTGGAATGTGGTGTGGGAATCAATTTTCATAGAGGTATTATAATTACTCTTTGTAACATTAAATTATATTAAGGTTTTTTTTTTTTTTGAAGTTAGGTCTATGACCAATTATTATGACTGTGACCCATTATTGTGACCAATTACTGTGACCTTGTATTGGTCACAAGTTGTTGCAAGACCAACAGTCACACCACTGCCACCACAACAACTCGTTAAAATACTAAGTCACAACATTCATCCACTACAACTCACCAGAACGCAGTGTGACCCGTCGCCAGCGAGTCACACAGTGTGACCCATTACTGGCAAGTCATAAGTTACAATCTGACAAATCACTTCTTTTTTGATAGGTCACAACTCATCATTATATTCACAAATCGTGTCACGCCCCCACTATATTATTTTAGTTAATATATTATGTCGCGGAAGCTTTCATTTTAATTTTGTTTTTGCACAAATAGCGAGGACGAAACATACAAAACTAACAAATTATTCTTATCTTTAGAAAAAAAAATTCATTCAAATGGAACTAGAAGGTAAATTTATTTAAATTATTTATTCAATACTTAAAAAATCATTTCGAAGTTATTACAATTTTTCTTTGAATACACGACGCTCTTCCGATCTATAGCTAGTTTGACCATAATTACCAAATTTTTTTGCAAATTTAGAAATACTTATAAGCCTAGTATTGGCACTGCTTTTGGCCATTCTCAACATCTAAAACACATATCAACATGAATGTTGAGAAACTGGAATTTACAATCTCAACACCAAGAATATAATCTGTTTCTTATTTCTTCATTTGTATTTTATGCTCAAAACGCTTTGCACAATTAAAATTGGATTACAATAAGATTTAAAGAACACAACGAGTTATGTTAATAAGCATATTTCATTGATTAACTAACCGAGTCAAGAGATTGGAAAGTCTTTACATTGAAAGGTAGGCTTTAATCAATACCGAAGTTACCCCTTCATTTTCACTTACATACTATAGGCTCTATATATGTGTATACTTATATATTTATATGTTTATATATATATATTCTTATAAGCCTATATATAGTCATTATTAGTTAATCCCCTTATTTCTTATACTACTACATTAAGAGAAGGACATAGACCGATCCGTCATAAATCTATCACTATAAAGATGAGCATTGTATTAGCGCAAAAGATGTTAAGTTCATAAGTTGTCCTAATTATATTTGTAATCAAGGTGCATCCTCGTAATAGCTCCAAAGATCAGTTTCCAAAACATGCAAAACTCTACTCCCATCTGCGGACAAGCTCCAACTCACGGCTTACTTCTCAAACACCTTGTGTTCGATCATCTACAAAAATTATAGAAAATGGAGTGAGTACAATGTATTCGGTAAGTAACAAAATCTTTTAATTCACCTATTTATATAAGAAATTCCCTTTTAATCACAAGTTCAAGGAAATCATAGATTACATAAAAATTTTAAATGCACAAGAGGGCACAATCACTAGTTAAACTACTACCCTTAGTGCACATAAAATTCATATCAATTCCTATCATTCGATATTAGTTCAATCATGTCTATGCATATTCAAGCGGATCCGCATCCCCCTACCGGAATTTTAGACAAAATGAAATATTAATACAAAGCAACACACTATACTAATAGTCACCTATCACGATATCATTAGATGACTTCTAGTATGAAACAAAATAAAGTAAAGCAAAGACAAGATGGATAGAGCATGAACTGGTTAATCAAATACAATAAATCAATTTTTCTTTGCATAACAATATACCAAAATCTATGTTCATCTTATAAAAACTTCATAAATACTAAAACAGAATCAAAACATTATTTTTTTTCTTTTTGAAAAAAGGAATCTTTTTTTTTTTTTGGAAGTTTGAAAAAAGGAATCTTATATATTGCAAATACTCAAAACAATGGTGGAGCCAAGAGCTATTAGAGGACTGGGCCGAAAGGGTGAGCCGTATATTATGCATGGCTAAATTACCTTTATATATTAATTTTTTTTAAAAAAACTAAAGAAGAAAATTTTCCAATTTAAGGGGGCCGGGGCCCGGCATGGCCCCCTTTAGCTCCGCTAGTGACTCAAAATAAAAGGTAAATACAACATGGAATTGAATCAAACCAGTGGCATACCAATATCGATGAAACTGCCATTGAGACTAGAAAGTGAGCAACACAATTTGATTCTCTAGGAATAAAACGACATGTATCACAATTGATTGATGACATAAGAGAATCCAAACGCCTAAGTATAGGGATAAATGACGCATTACGTTCCTTTTGTTTAAGCCCCTCTACCACACACGTCCACCATCAGCTCATGTACCTTAAAGCCCTACCCAACACATAATTGCATACCATATTGGAATCAAAATATTAGTTACTCACTACTTTAAGTTGATTTCCCAATTGTTCCTATTAAATTTACAAAGCAAAGATGTTAATTTATATTTTAGATTGCAGGATGTTGAGACTGTCATTAAGCAGTTCTAACACTACTGTTTCTGCAACCTTTCTATTTTAAACCAGCTTTTAACTCAAACAATTATTCACCTTGAATTGTTCTAAGCTAAAAAGGGTCCTCAAAACCTGAATATTCTTCAATCAAAGTTGTACTTTAAGTTAAATTTTTCATATATATGGAAAGGAGTCTGTTTCAAGAGAGATTGTTTCAAGAGAGATGTGGGTTTTTACTGGTTTTACTTAATGTTCTTTCACCCTTTCTATTTATGGACGAATTTTGTTAGCGATTTTGGGTAAAGTCTTAAGATCCACCTATAAGAATTAAGACAAATATCCTTAGATAATTTTTGAATGTAGCCAACAGAAACAAGCACAAGTGTATTCTTAGGAGTTTTTGCCAACAAGAACAAGGATAAGTGTCCTCTTTGTTCCGCATTTGATTTTTTTTCTAGGATGAACAAGTGGCTTTTTAGGGTTTATTTATTTATTGACTACAAAGTCCTCCTATTTAATATGATCTTACAATTAGGTTATTATGTTTTGGGTCATACTAGTCAATAACCACATTATTATTTTAGACATCATTTGAATAATAATCATTTAACTTTATGACATAATTTATGCAAATTCAAGTAATTATTTAATTGATGCAAAATTCAAGCAATTATTCCATCATCGTCAAAATAACAACCGCGTTGCTTAATTCATTTTTAAAATTTTGCAGGATGTTACAAATGGGAATAGTTATACAAAACACAAATTGAATCAAATCACTTCGTTTCTAACATGTCACAACTCGTCATTACGGTCACAATCGCTATAGAAACCACAAATTGAATCAAATCACAAAAATTACAATAGTCACAACACAATGAATCTGATTTCAAAAGACTCAAATAAAAAATCCCCAAATTACAAACCCTAGTTCACAAAATTGAAACCCTAATTGAATCTATTGAATTACACAAAAATCCCCAATTTTTATTCTAAAAATCACCCATAAGAACCCTAACTACTAAAAAAATTTCAACCACAAAACAACAAAATTTGAGATATGAAATCAAATAGGAAAATTGAACTTAAAAAAACCACAATTTCCCTAACTTTGCAAATAAAAAATCCCTTGTCACACAAATTTAGTCCCCGGAATCCCCAACGTAATCACCTTAGTCATGATTCTGGAAAATAACAAGACGTCGTGTCAAGATCTAAAAATAGTTTGAAAAGACAAATCGCAATCTAAAAATCGCACCCTAATGCATCTGAAGAGTACATTAGTGGAAGTGCGTGGTGTGAAGGACGACGAACGGCGTCTAGATTGTAGCAGCAAAAGAGAAGGTGTGCTGGAATATAGAGAGAAGACAGAGAGACAGAAGATAGAGAGAGGGCCGCAATCTGTTTTTTTTTATAATTAAAATTAAATAAATAATACCTAATTTGTCAAAAAATGGCAATGGGCTGAGGAAAATTCCAGTTGAAATGAGAAAAGACCTAGTTTTCCTAATTTTACCGCTAATATTAGAGCTTGGGGTTCTAAAACGAATAACAAATTTGTACTTCAACAATATTTGCCCTATCGTTCATAATCAAATTAAGAACCGACATGTAGATGACCTAATTTATAGTTAAATCACAACCTTTAAATATACATGGAAGTTCTTCACTAGTCAAGAGTAACTTGTTTTGCAAATCAATCCCTAGAACCCAAACCCTAGGACCAAGAATCAAGCACGTAAACCACGAAATTAAAACAAAGCAATAACAAAATCTAACACTAGATATTTTTTCCCACGAAGGGGCCTGAGGTTCACCGAAATCTGGCTACATCCCTGTTGAGGCTCCACAACACAGTAGCTACTACCTCTACACTATAATTATGAAGAATCATAGTACAATCATAGATTGGCAAATGAGTGTCTTTACACAGTCATTCTTAGGGTTTCATGTTTACTCTCCGTCTTTGTGACGATTCTCTGTCTTTGAGAATTGATTAGGACTTTTCTCTTTTGTGACAATATGTCTTGGGAGAACTTGATTGGGTGAATCATTGTTTAGATTTACTCTTAAACTATTAGAAAGTTTTTCAAAATGAAATGGGCCAAAAATCAAGTCTTGCCTCCACTTGGCTTCACAGCGATTCCTAGCTACAACTAGGGAAAAAATTAGGTACTTTAGGCCAATAAAACCTATATGTGAATTTAAAGGTCCCACGTGTGGAGTTTAATTATTCTAATTGACCTAAAGTACCCTATTAGAGTACGTGAAATTTACCTAGAATTAGAACCTTGCCTTTTGTAGATTTCATTTATTTAACAAAATCTAATAAATAAATCTCTGAACATCTCAATTACCATTATATATGATGTTCATAATGTTGGCATAACTTTTCAATTGATGCAAACACGTTTCATTCTTCTTGCAGCTCTCTTAAAGACAAAGAAGTCTTCAGTCGAGCAAATTAAAAACCTATCATTTTTTCAACTTCAATTATGAACCAATTACATGTAACACCAAAAAGACAAATTAAGAATTATTATATTATATGTAGCCCAAAATTAAAAAAAAAAAAATAGAAGAACATAGGATCACATCTAAGTAATATTTTAAGCAGGCCAGTGCCACCAATTAGCTAATAGCCATCGAATCTCCACTGCATGTAATTCTCCTGACGTCACTCTGGTGACACAACCAACAGGTCATCAAGATGACGTAAATGATTAATTTATGTTTAGATTCACGCACTTTCCTTATTTAGAGGCCATCATCTGCTTATAATACGTTGATTAATTAAGAATTCTTAATTATAATCAACAATCGAAGAGTGCGATGATCAAATGATGTCACCCATTTTGATTAATCTAATCAATTTCTGACTTAAATAATCATAGTTAAAGATTGATTAAGAATTAATATACTAATTAGAGATTCAGAAATCGCCCCACATAGGCATCAGTTACCCTGTTTAATAATATTAATTAACGTTATTCCCTTTGATATTTGAAGGATTTTCTGAGGACCATTGAAAAGTACATATATATAAATAGATGACAGAAGCTGGTAACTTTAGTGTAAAAAATGGATGAGAATTCAAAGGAAAAGTTGAAGGAAGACAAGGAGGGAGGCAGCCACGGCGGAGAGGTGAAATATCGGGGTGTAAGGCGGCGGCCGTGGGGGAAATTTGCCGCAGAGATTCGGGATTCTAATAACAATGGAAACAGAGTCTGGCTGGGGACATTTGTGACGGCGGAAGAAGCAGCAAGAGCGTATGATCGTGTTGCTTATGCGATGAGAGGTTCATTAGCGGTACTTAATTTCCCGAATGAATATCCCCCTCCATCTACTTGTTCCTCATCGAATGTGGAGAGGAATAAAGATGGGAGTTCGAAAGAAGTGATCGAATTCGAGTACTTGGATGACAAGTTGTTAGAAGATCTTCTTGAAGTAGAAGAGAAGAACTAGCAGAAATAGTAACCCCCAACTCACAATTACACTTCCCCCCCCCCCAAAATAACGGCTTCATTTTGACTTGTTTGGCGCAATTAAGGATAATATCTTTTACGTTGTAATGCTGTCGGTGTATCTTTCTGTGAACTTTTCATTGGTAATGTTTGATCTCTTGACTTCCTTTTCTTTTTCTTTGGAGAATCATTTTTGTTAGGTGAGCCAAACGTCATTAAGATGACATAGTCGATACATCATCAAGTTATTCGTATGTAAAATGCATCACACATATTAATTAAGGATAATGTAAAAAAAGATGGGTTAAACTACTTGGTATTATACATAAATGAATGGTAGTACATATATAGTATTCATTGAATGGGTGTGACGTAATGGGTTAGGGTAAAAAAGGAAGAAGAATAAGAAGAAGATACAGTCAAGTGTATATTTATGTGTCTAATTGTGCGTAGATAGCATGATATCCGAGGTGGACTAAACTATTGAAGAGTTTTTTTTTTCTTTTTGAGGAAAATGAAAGGCTGCTCTAGAACTAGTATATATGAAGATAAATTCTTGTAATATGTTTCTTTACTTCAAGCAAGTTTTAGGACAAAATCGAAGTCATACTCATGTTCACAATGGTGGGATGAATCATTTGATTTTCATTAATGACATCGATCCACGAAAGTTTTGAAATTAATTTTTAAAAAGTCAACATTAAAATAAAATGGTGGCTCATTTGGATAGTACAATTTTAAAATTTATGTCTTGTTTAAACTAGATGGAACGGCTCATTTAAGCTGCTGAATGTAATGTTACTTGGGAATTCCTTTTAGAATATCAACTTTATTCACAATAGTTTGATAATAATGGGCGCTTCTTCTTGTTATTGCAAAACATAAATTGAAAATTGTTTCCTCTTGAATTTAAATGGATATCCTTCCTATCGTGAGCATGGTTAGAAAATGAAGGGACTTCTTTTTTTCCCCCAAATTAAGGGGTTGGATTAAAAATGAAGATTAAAGAATAATAATAAAAAGTAATAATGGCAAAATAGGTTTTCGAATAAAATACGAGACACATTTAAAAATCAAAAGTTTTTTCAAGAAAGGCAATTATATTGCCACTACATATTTGTATTCCCCCTCCACATTTTAACACGCTCACATTTAAGAATGAAAATTAATAGCTACACCACAATGAATTTACACTATAAGCATTTATTATAAAATAAAACACAACAAGAACAAAAATTAAAACAAGACAAGAATGTAGTAAACACTTCGTCTGATACTTTCTCACAGCACATTAGAAGTACAACAGCTATGTTCACAAACTTCAAGTTCTCGCCGGAAAGCCCCAAGAGTGGGGGTTTTGGGGTGAAAGATGAATTTCTTCTACCGGTGAAGATTAAGCATGTCAAATGGGCGGGAACAGCTTCAATACTGCAATTTTTACGCCAGTAACACCATTTTCTGGCCCAATACGATGTCATTCGCAGAGTGACTCTAAAAATCAGTCTGGGCAGAGCTTTTGGATCCTTCGTTGAACCATGGATTCACGATCCCTTTAATATTGTCTCATTAAGGAGTTTCCTTTCTCAATTTGGTACAGTTTCAGATTCCAGACTTATTCTACGAAAGAGCATTTTCAATTCATTTTCTGGATCAGTGTATATGTTTGAATGATATGTTTGTATTTGATACAACGTACATTTTCTGGGAGTTAATTTATCAATTGGTTGCAAATGGTGGTAAATTGAAATAATGAATAGCATGACCGTGCCTTTACTTAAAAAGAAAAAAAATAGTCATTGGAATTTTCAACCAGTGCCTTTAATCAATCCAAGAGCAACCGGAAATTGTGAACTAATCATCGAAGCAGCCACCGGAGGTGGTTTCACAATAAGAAAAGAAAATAAAAAAGAACCGCCACCGATATATTGATATGATGTATGAACTATTATAAGAAAAATGATGCATATATTTAAATGAAAGTTAATGGCGTAATTTTATCAATAGGCATTCAAGTATATAAAAAAAATCTTGAATTTGTGGTGTGCCAATAAAAACTTATAGTTGCAATATAATTGCCTTTTCAAGAATTCATGTACAGAGTGATTTTATATTTTATTATTTCTTTGGAGAGGTTGGGGATGAGATCGGTGGGAGGGGTCTGTGGTGGGTTGTTACCATACTAATAGCTTTTGTAGTAATAGTAGTATCTAATAATTAAATATTTGTACACAAATTCCCTTTATAGGGATTTGACATTCTTAACCAAATGATGGTGATCCTTGATATAATGTGTAATATTATCCTAATATTTATAACACATATACTATTATTTTCCAATTGGTTGCCACCTAATTTATCCTAATTTTGTCACAATTTTTGTGGGCTAATCAAAGCCGCCCAACATGTTTCATTATTGACCCCATACATATATTCATTGCACCAACCTAAATTCACATTTCAAATGATGTTACATTAACTTGGAATGATCTTTTTCAAGTTGTTGGAATTCATTGAAACAATGTAACATATTTTGTCCTCACACAGTTTATAAATGACAAATCAACTATTAATGAATGCATCCGGCCCTACAAATGATTCAAAGAAAATACAAAATACTACTAGACATGATACTAATAGAAATTTTAACAGTTTAAATTTGACTAGTGTTCTAAAAAGCGAGTCTAGATGCCCCATAGGCTCGAAGCGCGGTTTTCAAGCTTTGCTTTTGGGCTAAGCGGTGAAAAAAGCGGTCAACGGTTTTCATTGACCGCCTAGGCGCGATTAAGCGCGTTAATCGCGCCTAGTCGGTCAACGAAAACTGTTGACCGCAATTTTTTAAATATTGAACTCTTAGTCACATTTGGGTCATTTCATAGCTAATGGTCTAAATAATAATATTTGGGCTTTTTTTCTTGTTTTGGGCCATTTAATAACTAAAAGTCTAAAATTCAATAATGTTAGGCCTATTAGACATTGTCATTAAACCTAATAACAGTAGGAATCATCCACTTTTTACCTTTTGAAAATACTAAATTGTGTAATGTCTTTTAAAATTATAATATAGATATAATATTTATGTTTTTAGATATGTTTTACAATTTAGTATACATCATTTTAAATATTTAACAGTTTTAGATTGATTAAAAATTAAAAAAATAAAAAAAATCGAAAAACGCTTTTTAACGCTTAAGCCCTGCGTAGGCGCGCTTAAACTTGAAAAGCTTGAAATTTCGAGTTGACGTTTTTCCGCACTTTACGCTTTTTAAAACACTGAATTTGACCAATAATTTCAGTCCAGTGCTCATCCTTCGATGCTAAAACCATTTACATGAAAACACGTCATGTAGGTCTAACCAGTGACATACATTGATAAAGAGAAACCTATTATTGGTCTATGTAAGAAGCGATCTCATGATTAAAACCTTACGACGCCTAACTGTTAGCAGTACGATCACCTTCGATATCAATCCAAGAAAATTTTTATTTCTTTTCATGTTTCTTTTTCTTCCTTTTTTCCCCACCTGGAAAGGGACATGAAGAAGTTGACCAATGACCAGGGAGCATGATCAGTTGCACAGTAATAATATATGGGAGCTAATTAACGCCATTAAAGTGTCATTAAGTGATCATCAATTTTAAATTAATTAATCTACTGCTACTCTCCTTTCGTTTCACTTTCTATGAAGGAGAAAATTAACTTTAATGTATTATAGTGGAAAAGATCATAGACGTAGTAGGCATACGCTGACACTGATGTCAATAGACAATATATGTTATAACTGTTTGATCACATGAATTATCAATCAATCAATAGCACTTGGTCTCATGATTAATCTTAATATATATACAATCTGTGTGAATTAATTATTTCACCTTACTCAATCAATGTGATATTCATGTTTGTTGATGCAAATTCAAAAAGTTCTACTCTATGCATGGTGGATATAAATTCATATTCTTTCAGATATGATTCGTTATAAATAATGATGCACTCACTTAACAAATTTTATCATCTCACTGTTGGACTTTTTGTCAAAAGAAGGGAGATCATAGACCAACAAACGAGTTAATTTCTCTTGATTAGATATATAGTCGAAATCTTTAAAGTGTGATATACTTTGAGCTTTCAATTTCCTTTTTTCGATATGTACATCTGCATTTCTCCTTCTTTTTACCCCCTTTTTAATAGGATCGGGGTTTAACGCATAAGGTATACAAAATACAAAAAGCAACATCATCTTATAAACTATGTTGTTTAATGATGTGTAAGACATCGTCTTTATAATATAATAATAATATATATACACACTATAATATAATATATTAACAAAAAAACGTAATTAACACTACATAAATATTATTAACTTTTAACCCACTTTGGACCCTAAGCAATTGTGGTCCAAACTCCAAAGGCATCAATTATTATATAGTAATGAAAATATTTAAAGAACATGAAAATCTATACGTAATTTTCAACAAAAGAAAATAATTCTTTTTTGCAGCCCGTGAAAGAAAATTATTCTGAAGATATTGTTCTTAAAAGAAGGCTACTCTGTAATTTAGCAATATTCTAAATGCATCATTAAAAGTGACATAATCACAATTACGCAAACCAGCCATCAATATAATGACTCTATCATCATTGGACTAAAACGTGTATTGATATGCCTTGTCCGATCTTGGTCTTAAAATATTAATTATAAAATTCGGCAGCATTATTTTAACCTAGATTACGAAAAAAATGACTATTTAATGATGTAGCGATGCTGACGATTCTAGAAAATACGTAATCAATATGATCCCATTATAATTAGTCCTTGATCAAAAATAAATTTCCTTAAAATATCGAGTATTTTGACATTTTAGGGCTTGAATTAACTATTGTCTAGGTCTTTTTTTTTTCTTTTAAGGAAAATTATTGTCTAGTTATTAATATCAATTAATTAATTGCATAAGATAAGGATTATCAACAACAAAAGGAAACAAAGAAAAAGAAAAAGAAAAATGTTTTCTGGATCCAAATAGTTTCAATATTTGTGCAACAATGGTTCAATTAATTAATGACAAGTATAAGTTTGATTTCTTTTGTTCAAAAGTAGATATATATGCTTGATTACTACAATTTGTAGTCTGGATATCCTTTTAGACGTACACGTAGTAGGAGATTATTAGATAATTATAATTAGTATGTGTGTGTATTCATTTTTTTGAACCAGAAAATATGGAGATGCCGCCTTCAATATATAGGAGATCATTAATTCTGTTCATGAGAAATTATAGACTACGTACTAGACTAACAAACTAAGGTACAAATTAAAAATAAATGTAGAAACCACTGCTATATATGGAGGCTCGTTTTAAAATGGATTGGATCATTACTCTTAGATTCGAAAATGATTGTGATAATATATCACTCAGCACTTTTGATGGCCCTCAAATTTGTAAATCATATTGTCAACGTACTATAATCCACAGGAAGGTACCGTCGACTGCTCGCTATTATATCTACATTTTAGCATGTGTCAAGTTACCTACAAAGCAAATCATTACTAATAATTAATATATTTTTCAAAATGTTAATAATAATATCATCATCATCATTATGTAATGCAATGTAACTTAATAATACTTCTCCGTCCCACAAAGATAGTCTATTAATTAGTTATTTTCACATAGTTTAATAAATGATATATAGTTATCAGACGTGTGCTCTTCCGATCTCCTGATTTTCCAAATGTACCCTTATATACCATTCTCATATCATATTTAATAATTAATACATTAATTATTTGAGAATATTTCCAATGCGTATAATTGACATAGAGTTATAACAAGATAAATTAATTAAGAGCATATATGAGAATGAAGAATTAAAGTCATACTCAATATGGTAAGTAGATTATCTTTTTTTGACGGATGAAAAATAATATACATGACTATCTTTATAAAGTATGATTATTGGCGTCTCACCAAACCTATCAATTAATTACCACTCTATCTTTTAATTTATTTTAAATTTAACTTAAATTTAAACAAATAAGGAAGGCTAAGTACTAAATATTTAATTACTTTTATTTTCTGATTAATTCTTAGGGTTTGTTCCATTTGAACGAAATTAATTAAAATTGTTTTGAGTTCTTTCATCATATCGTATACTCCCTCCGTCCTATAAAAATAGGCACATATGCTTCTCACGCTTAGATTAAGAAATGTGATTTAATGTGGAGATCGGAAGAGCGTCCACTTAATAGTCTAATATACCTCTATTCAAGACTAATTTAATTTAATACACTCTAAATTTATTAGTAGTTGGACTAAGAATATATTTGAAAAAGAAATTAATTGTTCAACATCGTTTATATAAATAGACTATAATATAGGACAAATAAAAATAGAGACTGAGCCAATTTTTATGGGATGAAGGGAGTGTTAGAAACAAAAGTGAATGCAAAGATTACTTACAACATAAACAATTAAAGATACGAAAAAATAAAACAGAACAGAATCACTGACTTGAATATAGATTGAGGCTAGATAAACTATGTCCTATAGCAAAATTCGGCCCCTACTCCTTGTGCTTGTAGTTCAATGAGCGTTTTGCTACCAGGATTCAACAATCTGTTACCTTGATATTGAGCACTTCGAAATCAGGCCCTGGAGAATATTAAGTGTTTTATTTCCTCTCAAGGGGAATAGACAGAACAGGGAAGAAATTATCCAAAAACGGAATGAATAAATCTGTCGAATTGGTTCCCTTTTATAGACTTCAGAATGTCAGATAGAGTTTTGTTGATCAGACGCAACTCTTCAGACCGGATAGAGTTTTGATGACAACTCTTGATATCAACCGAATTAACTGAAAACCGAAATTTCCAAAAATTCGAGATACCGAATTAACTGATATCAACTCTTAATTTCTTTTTATTAAGTCTTTACAAACCACACTAATAAAGTAGTCACAACTTTTTTTCCATTCCAATGTGGGATAGGATACTTCAACACCATATTGATATATAAACATCTAACAATTTTTACTTTTGCGATTCTATTACCATGTATATGTTTAAGACTTCCACATTTTCAATCCTCAATTCATAGACTATAGTTCCACCATCCAAAATTTTTATTTTAGTTTGGTATCGTTTATAATTTGTCATATTTATAAATAAAAACAATCATTGTACTTTATTAGACACATGGCAAGTACAACAATTGACATCTTACAATGATTTGAAATGCTCATCCCATCAATATTATGAGATAAATTTAAATACTTACACGTGTCAAAAAATGATCATCATTACTTCTATTTATAAATGAAACCAGTTATAAATCTATCCAAACGGATAAAAACCACAGCAATTATCAGTATACCATTATCTTGCATGTGATGATCTATTGCTATGTCTAATATTGTTCCTTGCTTTTAATTGCTCTTATTTACTTGACTCCGCTTAGTGTGTGAGATGTATTTGTTGAATGAAGAACGTAAATGGAGAGGTGAGAACTTTTGAAGTATGAATACAAATGCCGGTCCAAAGACACTATAGTGGTAATGCAGAGCCCAGAGCCGAGAAGTGGTTTATTGCTTTGATTGTTATTATTCAAGCAAGAATGTAACCTCACAAGTTTTACTTCTCTTGATTTTAGTCCCCTTACTCTGAATTACCATATAAATTTTTATTTGGTATTACTAGTCTATTAATTAAATTATATTATGGGGCAATCTATCTCCCCTTATAATTATATTGTGTTGCTTGTAGAGATTGTGTGTCGTGAATAGATTTGAATAGGAAGCAAGGGATGCAAAAGTAGAGTTTACTATAAATGTCATTCTGAAATAGGCTGAAAATGAATATCGCTGGATGCTTCTCAGAACCTTTTACAAGGTAGTGAGGATTTAGAACACTAAGTTGGATAATCTTTTTGAATCTGTTTTTGATGCAAAGGCTCGTCTCAAAGCAGCAAAAGCTCGATCCATTGAGAGAGTGAAGCACCTAGTGGATCTTGAAATGAATATTGTCATGAACCATAAAAAATATGTAAATACTCTAAACACGCTTCTCCGTCTTATCTATTGTGGTGACAGGCCATCAAGCACTGACACTGTTGCGGTGACTCTTCTCTGTCCGATGGATGACTATCCCATGAAATTTCTCGACAGTGCTTATTTCCCTTCGCTATTTGCGGATCCGCTGAAAAGACTCAATTGGAAATTGCGCAAGGACCAGGTTGAGAGTATAAAGCTTGGTTGGCTTACTTTTTGATTATTGTGATCATTTTCTGAACTTAAATGAAGGGTGAGAGATATGGAAAATATTAGTATATTACCCGTGTCGCACGTGATTTAAATATCTACTTTTTTCTAATTTAGCATTTTCACTCTCACAAATGTTTATCACATAATAAAACCTATTAAAATTGGCAAATTTTTCTATTAAATCATCATCATCAACATAATCAACGCACGTTGAAAATTAATGATACAACAGAATGAAGTGAACATTTTAATGCAAAATGTACAACTAAATTAGCCTAAATTTATTAAAAAAAAAATCTTCTTTCAAAACCGTATTGGTCGTGGACTTTTTCTCATAGTTGTTGTCACCACATATATCACTCACTATCTTTAGTCATCTACGATTTGTCACCCTATTGCCCATGACTAAATATCGGTTTCTTCATAAAAAGTCCAACTCTAAAGAGAAATTGACCTTGATTGTTTTTTTCTTATGACAAACCAGTATGCTTCATCCGAGTTCCTTGAATAATTTAATTTATCAAGTTATAGAATGTTCATATTTATGTATCTATTACATATTAGCTGCATTACATGTGAGGTGCAAAATACATGCAAGTAGCATTGCCGTTTCGAAGTTTTCAGGGACCCTAAGCAACTTTTGAATTAAATTTTTGTTGGGACCTTGGACAAAAGGTCATATTGCAAAGTTTTAATTGTAAAAAATATTAATAAATCAAATATATAAATATGATGTAATCATACGAATTAAATTGATTATTAGTTATACTTAACAGATAATTTTTTCTCCTTCATCAACTAATATACATGTACTCTATTCCATACTTAAAATGTCAATATTTAAACTTGCAATAATAGCTTTTTAGTTTCTGAGTCTTTTCCGTTGGGTTATGGTTGATGGCCCTAAGCAACTGCCTAGAAGGTTTATACTCAGGCACGGTTATGACAAGCAGTAAAGGCAAAACCCGCCCTAGCTACACCCTAAAATTAATCTAACACTATATATATGATATTCTATTATATCATACGATCATGTGGCGTTTAGTAGGGCACGCCACATAGTTGTAATTTTCCATATAATATATCTTGATGAACGCCACATTGAGCATATTGGACATATGATACTATACTATATGTTATTAGATCGGGACTACCCAACCCTATATTATAAATATGACCTAGTTTTGGTATTTCGAGATGAACATGTGTAGTATAGTAATTAAATTTAAGGTTCTAAAAAGTATAAGGTATAGAAAAACGTCGAAATTGAATATTGGAGCTAGGTGCCTAAAGACACATATGCATAATAAAGCACAAGGAGTAGCGAAATGTAAAATGCAAGTTTCGAGTGTAGATGCTGCTTGGGCATCATCTAAGTTAGCTTTTTAAAACACTTGTATAATCTATATATTAATTAACCGACTTAAGTCTTAGTACTTTTTGTACGGCGATTTTTCAGCCTTTTTTATTTAGTAAATTCTGCAGTAATTGTTTTTTCTTTTCAACAAAATTTTTTGTAAAAGAACTCAGAGAAGACTTGAATCTGTGACCAACTAAATCTTAACTATTTTGCCTATTTGTTTATATTAATTAATCTAATTAAGTCTCGATATCTTTTGTACTGCGATTTTCTCACATTTTTTATTTGGTAAATTTTGCTGTAACTGTTCTTTTTTTTAACAAAATTTTTTGTGAAAGAACTCAGAGAAGACTTGAATATGTGACCGTTGAGTTTAACAATTAAATCTTAACCATTTTGCTAATTTGTTTTGTTTTTAATCTTTTTTACTGATAAATTAAAATACTAAATCTTAAATATCAATTCTAAAAGAAACTCTAATATGTCGCAATTCGTTAATTAATCATTTCTGTCTTGTGTATTAGTGAGTTTAATGTTATTTGTATTTTCTAATGCATTTTACATTTTTTCTGAATTTGTTAGTTTTATTAGGATTTTTTATAATGAAACGGGTAACAAGTATTTTTTCTGTTATTGTAGATATGTATAAAGGATTATATGTAAAAATTCATATTGTCTTTTAAATGATCTTGAACTTTTTGATTACTAAGTCCATTGAGCTTATTAATTCAATTAATATATAATTGTGTTTTTATATTTTTTTTATAGGGAGATGTAAATATTATAGATTTTTGTTTAACTATCTAATAATATATTTTAATAAGTTTTTCTACCCTTGCAACGCACGGATGGTTTAACTAGTTAACACATAATTTCTTTTCTTTTTGGATTAATAACCCTTGATTTTTTTATTTTTCATTTTTGAAGGGAATAATCCATAAAAAATTGGCACATACGAACTTGATAATAATTAAAAAGAAAAAAAAATAGCCCAAACGTAATGGAGCCCAAACCTAATCTATATTGTCTAACACACCCTAATCTCATTTTCCTTGTTCACGTCCGTGTTGCCTAAAAGTTATTATTATTGGCTAAACATTATTGCATCGCATTCACAAGATCCATTGAAAAACAGAGAAATTCACACAATTTTCAATGATTTTCTTCATCAAAAGTTTTGGTTTCGGTGAATTTAGTACAATGGCAATTAAACTTTTCAGATACGGCAACACATTCAAAAGAAATATCCAACGACACATGTGGGTTTCCTGGCATCAAAATCCGTCAAAAGCATACTAAAAATTCATACTTTGTCGGTTTATCAATCAGTGTAGATATGGATCGAAAATCTCAAATGATCATTTTAGAGTAAGTAAATTATGAACTCTAGCCTATAGTATATCAAAAATTTTGATTGTTGTTAATTATTTTGTTGACAAAAATAAAAAGATGCTGAAATTTGTAAATGTGGAAATTGAGGTAATAGGTTACTTTTCTTTTTTTTTTTTTATAAGATGTGCTTTCATATTTTTCTTAATTTCCAGTAACTTTATTTTTTTTCTTTTGAGGAAATTCTAATCATTGTGCTTAAGCAACCACACATATAGTCTAAGCAATACACGGGTATATCTCACACACAAATCATAAATGCTTAATCTAAGAGCTGAATTTTGGTTCAAGTGAAGTTTTGTGCATGATGTGATGATATGAATATTAAAAGCTTTGGCATGCAAAAGGTGCATTGAATTTTCAGTTCAATCGACGAACTAGTTTACATTAATTCAAATACAAAAAAATCAATTATTAGGTATGACAATTTTATACCCATTACCCGATACCTGTGAGGACTCACTCCGAACACCCACTCAGTTAACTATTGGGATGGGTACAGGGCGAATAACTCTTATCGTCGGGGACGGGTAGTGGCCGCCCCAACCCAATATCGGATTTTTTTTAAATCATAAAAAAAATTAGATATTGAAGAAGGGCTAGTGAGGAGTTGAGAATTTAAACCCTAGCACTCACAGATAAATCAATATGCTTTAATAGCTTTGTCTAGCTTTTTTTTTGGTTAAATTTTTAGCAAACTTTATACTAATTCAAAATTTAAGTTTCGTTAAAATAGCAAAAACTAATTCAAGACAAACCAATTTAGGCTTGATGTATGATAATTTAGATAGTTTTGTCATATAGTTTCTAATTTTTTTATGATTTTCTTAAAGGGGCAGATAATAGGTGTTTTCTCATATCCGTCCCGAATCTCCCCTTCCCATGCCCGCCCCATACCCGATTCAATTGGGTATGGGCGGGGTTTTTCTTAATGGGGCCTGACCTGAACCGCCCTGTTGTCATTCTTACCAACTATAATATCTCATAAAAAAGGATAAAATTTGTAAAGCGGTCCGTACATTCCAGTGTTCTATTGGTTTTCACTAAAACCTGTACAAATGCATTTGTGCCATCATGTGACACATAAACTTATTCTTAGTAAATAGTAATGGTGAAATTGACTTGGAAAAGACTCCCTTACATTAAAATGAAAGACAATTCACTTTATCGATAAACATATACATACAATAATTTTAATTGATTAACTATTTCAATTTTGTACTATTGCAAAAAATTTAGTACAACTTGCTCATAAATTAAATGCTCAAGAACAATTGAAAGGCAACTGTATTGGCCTTCAACAATTAGCACTCAACCAGTACGTAACTATACATGTGTTGATCACGCCACATCTTGTCACTAAGTACCTTGATTTAAAGATTGAAGTCACTTTACAATCTCAAGAATTAGCAAATTATAGAAATAGAAAAAATAAATTATCTTCTTGTCAATTTGAGCCTTTGAGGATAATAGAGTTGTCGTTCTCTATATTTAATTAGCATAATAATTGCCTACTTAATATTAGATCCTACACAAAGAAAATATATTTAATTTGCCGCGATACATTTTGACATTTGTTTTAATACATTTGCTGAAATATTTTAAACCGGGAAAATTTTTAATTTTTTAAACATTTACTCCCTCCGTCTCATAAAAATAGACTCAGTTTCTATTTTTATTTATCTCAATTATCCCACATTATAGTCCACTTATATAAATGAGTTTGAATAATTAATTTCTTTTCCAAATAAAGCCTTAGTCCAATTACTAATAAATTTGTAGTGTATTAAATTAAACTAGTCTTAAATAATGATATATTAGGGAATTAAGAGTAAATTTTGTATTTTCAACCACATTAAATCACATTTCTTAGTCTATGAGATTAGTTGATATGAGTCTATTTTTATAAGACGGATAATGCAAATCAATAAATATCTAGCAACCACTACTCCCATGCATCTACTTGGAAAACAGCAGCCATATCCTACAGTTGGTCAATAATCTTATTACACACCTTATTTCTTGAATTTATTTTTAACTGCATTCCTTATATTTTGATGCCAACTATATTTCTCCCTTATTAAGCCGTTGTTTGACTGTTTTGATAAATATATATATATATATATATTGTATAAGTTAACATAACTAACATTACCGTCTATTGTTTTTCACATATATATTGGTTATGTCAAAAAGGTACCAACCTAACATTTTGTGCACGAAAAAAGAATATTTTGTAGAAGGAAGGATCGCTTTGTCCTTCGTAGTTAAGGATCTCATACACTCAAACAAGTCACGGTACAACATTTGTTGCTCAAAGATAAAAAAGACGGTGTTGTATGCTTGTCCCAAAACATCAAACTCGAAACTTCAACAGGTAAAAAAAAAAATTCTGCATCAATTGCTCACACATAAAAACAAAAAGGAAAAATAAATAAGAAGATAAAAAGATGACAAAAGGTAGAATTTTCACAGTAGAATAGGCAATAGCTAAGAGTTTGCTTTGGTAACTTGTTTGTATGAAAATTGATTTATATAGCCCAATGAAATTGGGAACTGTTAACATTAACATTAGCACAGAAATTGAGTGTCCATATTACCAAGAAATCTTTTTTCACTGTGGAATATACCTTTTTTAACATAATCCGGATGTCTTCATGGAAAATTATCAACTGCAATTAATTTATTCTAGATTCCAAAGTTAAACGGCTTGTTTCTAATAGAAAGGGAAAAAAACGAAAAGAAAAAAAATACTAAAAGTCATTTCAAAAACGAAAAAATGGTAAATTCCAAATTAACTTTAATTGCAGGCATATTAGTAATGTGCACTCTAACTTTCCATTAATTGGGATTCTAATATATGGAAACTCAATTCTCATATTTCTATGCAAGCCAACGCATTCCAAGTATCCATTAGTAATTTTGTTTCAAATATGGCAAATTATAATTTGCATTCGAATTAAAAAAAAGGAAAAAAAAAATTGCCACCACATTTAAAACAGCACCTAGGTCTCCAACCATCTTACCATTGATGCACGCCAACTGCCAGTACGTATAGGGAACCCCAATGCGGCAGTCTCATTCTAAGCTTTTTGGCAATTTTCAAAAAATGCGTTTCCAAAAAAAGAAAAGGTGAAAAAAAAGAAAAAAAACTATAATAAATTCTTACATAGACGGCTGCTGTGCACACGACCTTTGATATTCCAAGACGTTGTCTTGGACAAGCATTCCTCAAAAAATTATTAATTCCAACACAAATATTAATTATAGTTTTTCTTAAATGGTAAAAAAGAAAAAAAAGAAAAAAGGAAAATTCCGATTGGATAAAGAAAGTTTCCCGCCCAAAACACCTTTCAAGACTATTCCTCTATGTATGTAAAATATAGATTTTGTTCCAAATATGGCAAATTATAATTTGCATTAAAATTTAAAAAAAAGAAAAAAATTGCCACTACTTTTAAGACAACACTTAGGTCTCCAGCCATCTTTCCATTGACGCACACCAATTACCAGTACATAAAGGGAACCCAAATGCGGCTCTCATTCAAAGCTTTTTGGCAATTTTTAAAAAATGCGTTCCCGAAAAAAGAAAAGGCAAAAAAAAAAAAAAAAAACTACAATAAATTCTCACACAGACGGCTGCTTTGCACGACCTTTGATATTCCAAGACGTTGTCTTGGAATTACTTCCCTAAGAAATTTATTAGTTCCAACATAAACATTAATTATAGTTCTTCTTAAATGGTAAAAAAAAAAAAAAAAAAAGAAGAAGAAGAAAAAAAATGGAAAATACCGATTGGGCAAAGAAACTTTCCCGCCCAAAACACACTCCAAAACTATTCCTCTATATGTAATATACAGATTGCTAAGTTAATTAGAACATCTCTAATACTATGAGGGTGTGGACTTGGTCCATTGAGGAGAGAGAAAAACAAAAAAATCGAGTGGTCCTATAATTTTATTTATTCCATTTTAATTTATATTTTGTTTTAATCACTTTTCTCTCTTTTATACAACTTTTCCTCACTTTTCTTTTCCCATATCTTGTGAAAGGTCTTCAAATAAACTTTCATCTCTACCTTTTCATTACTATTTTATCATTATTTTTTAATTTTAATCTATCTCTCTCTCTTTTTTTTTTTTTTAATTTTTACTTTTCCCCCTCTTTTTTCTTTATACAAATCTATATATTAATTAATTCACTTAAGTCTCCGTATATTTTGTATTGTGATTTTCTCGCTTTTTTATTTGGTTAATTTTAAGGTGATTGTTCATTTTTTTAACAAAAATTTTTGTGAAAGAACTCATAGAAGACTTGAGCCTGTGACTATTGTGTTTAACAATTAAATCTTAACCATCTTGCCTATTTGCTTTGTTTGTTAATCTTTTTTATTAATAAATTAAAAATACAAAATTTTAAATGTCAATTCTAAAATAAATTCCAAGGCATCATAATTCGTTAATTCGTCATATTTTTATTTGTATATTGGTGAATCTAATATTATTTGAATTTTTAATGCATTTCACATTTCTTTTTTTGAATTTGTTAGTTTTATTGAGATTTTTTAAAATGAGACGGATAATAGATATTTTCTATTATTGTGTATATATATATATATACACGAATAATTATATGTAAAAATGTATATTGTCTTTTAAACGATTAAACTTTATAATTACTAAGTCCATTGAGCTTATTGATTCAATTAATATATATTTATATTTTTATAATTTTTTACAAAAATATAAATATTACATATTTATCTTTAACTATTTAATAATATATTTTAATAAATTTGCCGTTTTAATAGTTTAACTAGTTTTCAATTAAAATAATTATTTAGTCTCTGTTTCTTCCCCTTAAGTCATCACAAGACCACATATTTCCTATTACAGTAATAGGACAGCCACGTTTGCTGATTTGACGTGACGCATAGTGGTGACTTGTATGGTTTATGTCCTTGACTTAAGGTTTAGATGTACTGTTATATTATTAATGTAATATATTATGTTATATGCAATAATAGGAGTTAATAATCCGAACGCACTGTACTTTAAAAAAATTATTTTAAATATCATTATATTTTAAAATTTATTTAAAATATCATTGTATTTTCAAAAAATTATTTCAAATATTATTGTACTTTAAAACTCACTTGATATGCCACTGAATTTGTGAAAGTGTTATCCCATTTGCCGTCCTCGTTAAAAATGTAATGGATTTGACAACATGGCTAACAGAATTTACTACGCAGCATCTTTATTGTTATTTTTTAACTGAATATTTATAGAGTGACAGATGAGATAATATTTTCATGAGTTTAGTAGCATATGAGAAAAGTTTTATAAAGTACAATGACATTAAAACTTCAAAAAGTTTTATATTACTAAACTCATGAAAATATTATCTTATTTGCCACTCAGTCAACACCCAGTTAAAAAAATAATAGTCAAGATGTCACATGGTAAATATTATTATCCATGTCATTAAGTCAGTTATATTTTTTAACGGAGGTAGCAAACGGATAACACTTTCACAAGTTCAGTGGTATATCGAGTGAGTTTTAAAGTATAATGACGTTTGAGATAACTTTTTGAAAGTACAGTGACATTTCAGGTAAGTTTTAAAGTACAATGATATTTCAGGTAAGTTTTAAAGTACAATAACATTTAAGATAATTTTTTGAAATTACAGTGATATTTCAGGTAATTATCTCCAATAATAGGAAGGAAAAGTAAAATAATTCTATTTAAATAAAAAATAATAGGAAGGAAAAGTAAAATAATTCTATTTAAATAAAAAAACTAGTGAAAAGTTTGACAAAATACACGTAGTTTACGTGATTACTATCAATTAATTTAAGAAAAAAGAATCATATTATTTCAGTTTTGTAAATTTTCTTGTTTCGACTTTTTGTTTAAATAGCATAATTGGAAAAGTATCTATTAACTGGTGAATTTGTCAGGAACATGTCCAAGTTTTCTTTTTACGTTTTTTGTTAAAGTTAAGCTGTTGAATTTGTCAGTGCTGGTGACAAGTTCTATCAAACCCGAATTTGTTTTGTTTTTCCTCTCCTCGTGACATTTGTGAACATCTTTATTCAAGTTCCTAAATAATAATGTGGGCAAGTTGCTTGAGTTGTGAGATGTAAAAATGGGACATTTTAGTTTTTAAAAAAAAAAAAAAACTATTAGGTGTTGTTCTATTTGTGTTCCTCATTTCTATTTTCATTTTGTAAAACGTTTCTGTTTTCTAATTTGTACTTTATTTTTTTTAAAGAAAATTAATATATAAATGTAATTTAGCCGTGCAAAATATACGGCTCACCCTTTCAGTCCAGTCCTCTAATAGCTCATGGCTCCGCCATTGGGGGGTTGGGGTTGGGGATACCTACCATTTTATTCATAGTGAAAAAACCAAGTATATGGTGGAAAGTGGGATATATAAAACTTATCTTTCAATGTTTAAATGGTTCAAAGCTAAAACCAACCATTTGCCTTTTTGTAGTCAACCTATTCCCCTGGACAAAGCAAAGATCATACTTGGACACCTGACCCAAAAGTTTCCATGGTGGCAGTGCGTGTTTCAGCATTTGATCCCCCTCTAAATGATCCATTTGTGTTAATTTTTCAGTTTTTTCTTGAAAAAACTCAAGAAGTTTATCCATTTCTTCTTCTACAAGGTAGTCTGTGACTAAATGAAGTTTCATAGGCTAGAGTTTGCTTACTGCTTGTTTGATTTTAACAACCAGTTTTTCTTTCTTTTTGCAAAGAAGTATTCATCTCCATCTTTCCTTACATCCATCAGTTTCTACCACAAGGTAGTCTGTGACTAAAGGAAGTTTTATAGGCTGGAGATTGCTTACTGCTTGTTTGATTTTAACAACCAGTTTTTCATCTTTAGCATTGAATTTGATAACTCTAGTTCCACTATTGCCTAATGCTAGGTTCAGCTTTGTCACTGTAATGTTTTTCTTTTAGAATGTTCAGAGGAGGTCGTCAATAGTCCGGAGTTCAGAGCTCTTCAGCTAACGGATATTCTTTTTGTTGCAACAGCCTCTTTATTGTTTCAACGCAGTCTTCTCTTTTATTTGATCAAGTTGGAGGGGAAACATGCCTCACACAGACCATTTAGAAATGCTTTCAAGACAGTTCAGCCGAAAATTCCCAGCTCTCCCATGGAGAATGTCTCCCTCAATTATGCTTGCCGTGTGTGTGGCAGACGTGTTCCAAAGAAATCTCCCGGCTCCTGATCGGATAAATTGGCTTCTCTTTCCCGCGATTTGCAACCTCATTCATTGGCGCTGTTTTTCAACAGATTTGCAATGTTCTCCTGGCAATTTTCATCATGAATATTTTTTCTGCACAATTTGCTTGTTCTGTCCCCTCTCCAGTCAGTGAGATGGAGCATTTTTGGCTGTTCAGGCCATCAATTGGTCTCTTGAGAAATAAAAAAAAAAAAAAAAATAAAATAAAAAATAAAAAAAGGAAAAGGAAAATACAACCAAAATTCCTTACCGATTATGTTTGTCCCCTGGTCTGGGTTGTTGATTTGTGTCGCCTTGATGAATTGGGTTGGGGATCTTATGCATCGCGTTGGTGATCGTCTCGTTTTTTGCGTCTTGGAAGGATTTCTGGTGTGGTCTATTTGCTGCTAGTTTCCTAACCCGTGCTTGATTGGGCCTGGTTTGTTGGGCCTTAAGTTTGATTTTTTTTTTTTTTGAGCTGTTGCTTTTGTATTTCTTTTTTGGATCTTTTTTGATTTATGGAGCAGGGCTGATGTCCCCTGCTCCTGCCTGTACATCCTTTGAATCACAATAAAATTTCATGGTTTGTTAAAAAAAAAAAAAAAAAAAACAGAAGAAAGCTAAAACCAACCATATACAAATTATGTGGTTTTGCCTTATTTAGGGGTTGGGGCACTTGTGCTAGGAATGATTAGGAGCGAATGAGATAGCTACTTATTTTTATTAGTTCATTTAAAACATAGACAGTGTATGCTAATTTTATTTACCAACACACTGTAGACGATGTTACACTGTCCACTTCTGATGTGGTGGTGACATGGCCAGACGTGAGACACACATAGCCGCTATATGTATTGACTATATATGTAACACTTTAGAAATTAGCGGTATAACTCCTTTTACAGTAAATGAGTGAACATTTCTCCAGTACGTGCCCTTGAAGATGTGGGTGTGCCCCAACAGTTAAGGGTCCATTTGTTTATATTTATAAACTCAATTTATAAAGAGAATTTATAAAAAGTGAAAATGAGCTGTGGGGATTTAATTAAAATTTAAAATGTGTGTTGATTGTTGAGTAATTGTCAAATTAAAGATATGTGAATTTATAAATGAAAAAAAAAATGATACCAAACAAGCGGATCAATTTGCTTGAACGAGTATAAAATGAAGACCTTCGGTCGCGAAACGTTTCGCGCTTCAGTTATGCGGACGGCGGACCGCTGATCCACAATTTGTCCCCAACCAGAAGGCGGAAACCTCACTGCCTCCTCTCCCTGAAACCTTGGCGGCGAAGCGATGGATTGGACCCCCACCGCCAATCCACTTACATACTTCACATGAAACTCAAACAGCTGTCATCTTTCACTTCTCCAAGCAAGTTTCACACAAATCCCTTTATGGCGACTCAAACCCGACCGCTATCCTCCCAAATCCTGAATGACAACGAAGAAGATGACCGCCGCTGTTCCTCAGAGGATACGATTCTGCCTATGGAACAATACGAGATAGGGGATTTTCGGTTGGCCCATCCGAATGGCTACTTGTCCGGAGAGTCCCCTATTGAGCGCGCATGGGACCATTGGAAGAAGCTTGGGCAGCCAAAATACATTGTGGCTCCCATGGTTGACAACTCCGAGCTACCCTTCCGTATGCTTTGCCGTAAGTATGGTGCTCAAGCTGCTTATACTCCTGTGCTTCATTCCAGAATCTTCACTGAAAATGAAAAATATCGGTCTCAAGAATTCACAACCTGCAAGGTATGTTATTGACTTACTAGTATATTTTGGATTCTAGATTCATTTTTGTTTAGTTTGTTCAATTCGTTTGGTGGTAATGGCAGGAGGACAGGCCTCTATTTGTGCAATTTTGCGCTAATGATCCAGATGTTTTATTGGAGGCAGCACGGAAAGTGGAGCCCTACTGTGATTATGTTGACATTAATTTGGGGTAATTGTTTATTAAATTACTGTTCTAATTTGAATGTGTAGGATAATTTGTATACAAGCGGCACTTGACTATAATAGAACTTTTTTTGTGCTTATTATTCTGATAGAAGCTTAAAATTTGAGATTGAAATTCTTTTCACTAATAAATTTGACACTGCCGCGGAAGCCTGTGGACGTGTTCTGATGATTCCACAGGTGTTTAAAATCCAAATTAGTCTTAAAATATTTCCACTTGAGATAGTGCTTGAATGTGTCTTATATGGTATTTGCATCTCAGTACAAACTGGTGGAGCTAGTTCGATGCAATTGCTTTATCCCAGGTTCCTGGTTATATGTAACTTCATTTTGATAAAATGCATGTGGCCTTCAGAATTGGCTCAAAGGGTTGGAGCAAATCCTTTTTCATGCCGATGACTCAGGTGTCTGGGCCTTCGTTTTGGGGTTCGGGTGGTTAGGTTCACTTTAAAGAAAAATGAAACAGGAAGAGTATAGTCAATGTATGATTTAGCAACACTTTTTTTCCCAGATCAAAACATGATAGTTTTATAAATATAAATATTTTATTACACTAATATGCTTTTTGAATGCCAATACCAATATCAAACTCATCATAAGTTAGTAAATTTTATTAAAATACAAACATATAACTAATGAAATGTAACAGAGAAAAAAAGCCTGAATAATAATAAGTTTCAAATGAGATATTGGCAGAATATGTTTACAAAAGTGTTATTTTGTTCAAGCATTTAAATGTCAAAATTTTAGAAAAATATACTAAGATAACTACTATATAATTTCTCTAAAATTTTTTATTAAGAGTATTAATTAAATTAGTAAAAAATTAGCTTATTAAATTATTAAAATAAACCAAATTATCATAAGGAATTTTTTATTAGAGTACCAAACTCAGTCAGTGAATTTGACAACTATACATTAATTAAGTCTTTTGATATTTTTTCTCATATTACTTACACATTAATAATTTTTCATTTAATTAACTAAAACATAAAAAAAGGTTCGGTTCGATTTGATTTAAACGATTTTTTAAACATCAAAACCTAAACTAATCCATTTCAAGCGGTTTGAAATTTTCTCAAACTAAATAATTTCACTCTTCAAACCAAACCAATCCAAACCATTTTCACGGATTGGTTTGGTTTTTCAGTTTGATTGTTTATTTATTCAGCCCTGATTAACTTCAAAATAGATCCCCACCTCACAAAACATTCCCTAAACCCTACTTCGACCGTCGTCTTTTGCTTTGGATTGCCGTCCTTAGATCGGGGATTCTCCAATTAGTGACCACCAAACTCTGCCGCCGCCAGATTGGAAATTCTAGTGACGACTAAACTCTGTACTCTTAGAAATCTGACTTGGGCCTTGAAATCAAAGCACTCAAAGAACCACCTCGTCGGAAGTGAGCACCTGTGCCTGCCCTTTAAGCGGAAAGAAAATAAGGGCATAAGTAGAATGATTAGCTTAAAAATGAAATCACAACATCTAAATCTTCTTCTTCAATTCAATTTCATATCACAATGACACCTTATCCAGTCACTCTATGAAGCCGAGAATCACATTGCTGGTAATTTGTCCTCTTTTCGCTAATTTTCTAACCCTTATTTAATTGGATTTAGATTTTGTGCTTAATTTGTTGAGAGGATTGTTTGATGTTTGGTTTTATTCTGTGGCCCTGTTATGCTTGGAATTCTACATTGTAGTTTTTTAATCCAGATCATAATGACTTATGAAGGGCTATGATTTTTTTGGGTTTTCTGTCAGAAAACGAGATCTATGGAATAATCTTTGTTGTTGGCATGGGAGGCATCGGAAATATTGTATTTATAAAAGGTAAAGCAATTCTTTTTACTCAATTGTTTTAATTACTCTGCTAATCCTCCTTTTGGAACTATATTGCTTATTTGCTCCTTCACGAATTGTAATTATCTGCACTAATTTGTGATTAGTTTTTCTCTTTCTCTATTTTTCTTTTTTATGCATATCACTAACATATAGATCTTAATTCTATATGTTAATAATGTCCTAAGAATGTTCTAGCAAAGAGAATATTTATGTGTATTTTTGTTCCCTGATATGTTTTTAGCAACCAAAGATGAGCAATTTCTCGATTATTATTTTTTTATTTCATTTGATGAGTATTGTTTCATTGTTTGTAGAGATAAATACATATTGGAAGATCTATTTGGAGTGACTCTTTTAGTTAAATGTGATAAAAACCTTGATTAGTCCTTTTACTTGAGCAACATTAAGCAAAAGGGTGAATGTTCATGTTAGTTGTGTGGTTAATGTTATTTCACGCATTCTTAGAATTTTTTTTTAATTTATTAAACAAAAAATTGGGTTGTTCAAAAGATGTGTTTAAGTTGAATCAACTATTTTGCTTCAATAAGATTGGTATGTTTATTTTCAACCATTGTAAGCTATGGTGTGTAGAACATGAAAGTTGTTTTTATTATAATGCTAAACTATCATTTTTCTCAAAACACTGTCATTTTTCTCAAAACATTTAAGTTAAGGATTACTTAATTCTGACAAGCAGCTTGCTTATGACATAATGTTTTGGCTCGTTTTTTGGGTTCATAATGAGCCTGCAAACAATAGGAGATCTTGATACACACATTAACGAAAATGGAATAAAGATGCTTGGTAGGAAGAAGTTTGGAACTAATTTTTAAAGAAATTATATGAACATGTTTCTCAAATTACTTCAGTGGATATATGCCAAACACCTTGATTTTAGACGCTATTGGGTGCATTGAATAGGGTGGGATCAAGATGATAAGATATATTGATCCAACATTAATTCGTGATATGACTCTAAGGGGGTAAAGATATGACTTTGAGAAACTTGATAGTTTAATAAGGTTTATTAGAAATGTTATTGAGTTCTACCCCCAATCCTTTGATGGAGATCTACGAAAGTTTTTACTAAGTTGTGAAAATGTGATTTTTGTTTTTCTATTAATATAACAGAAGGCATAGTCATGAAAACATAAAAAAGCTTGACACTTGCACGAGGTCGGATACAAATTGTAATTGTGTCTTCATACATAAGAATTGTACATTGAAGTACTGTAACCATTAACATCAATTACTTTTTATATTATTCATTCACATGTGCCAAATTAGAAAATCGAAGAAAAGAGTCTTAGAGTAGTTATTTCTATCAAATCACTTCAAAGTTGAAATTGCTAAGAATTTTTGCAGCTATTGATACCATTATACCATTGTAGGGTAATCGGCGCAAAAGTTCGCTTCCTTTGGATACACTTTTACAATTGATCTTTACCTATGAATTCTCGGCAATTTCACTCTTACATTCATGTTTTTCCAAATTAGAAAATTGAAGAAAAGAGTCTTGCAACACTTATGTCTAGCAAAATCACTGCAATGTTGAAATTGATAAGAATTTTTTACAGCTATTGACAACATCATACCGTTGTAGGGCAATTGGCGCAAAAGCTCCCTTCCTTTGGACACACTTTTGCAATTGGTCCTTACCTATGACTGCCTCGGAATTTCACCTTTACATTCATGCCTTCTAAGTGCAATTCATTATTCGTACTCCTTCCTCCCCATAAAAATAGTCTATTATATTATTTTCATCCGCTTCACAAAGATAGATCACTTACTATATCTATTTCATTTTTATTTTCCACATTTGGCCCTAAGTAATTAGAGCACCCACATTGATAGTGTTAAATTAGGTTGTTAGTGAAATCGTTCGTTAACAACTCAGAAAAGTACCTACATTGGTTGCGTTAAGGAAGTTGTTAAAAGATTTTATTTTGTTGAGCTGTTAACTTTTAACAACAATTTTCACAGTTTGCTCGAATTTAAAACTATACTTAGAACAATTTTGATCGAAAATATTGGGCAGTAAGTTTTATTTTAGAAATGTCCTATAGTTACCATTGCAGTTTATTACATAAAGAACAAATACAGTTACCTAACATCGTACAAATACAAGTATGCGTGTAGGTGAAATGGTCTTATAGATTTTCCCTTTTTCTAGAGTTTTACATCAATAATGATTGTTAAAAGATTCTTTCTTTGTCTAATACTGAGACTTAGCTATCGAAATTTCATACCCTTACGTTTTTTTTCCTTCTCTAATCTGGACCAATTGTTTCCCCTCCTTGTTGGACAAATCTTTTGCCCTTTTCGAATTCCCAAATAGAACTAAATAGTAAGTTCTGCATAAAAATAAAATATATGTTTGTTTTTATTTTCTTAACTAATTTGTTTTCCTTGAAACAGGCATTTTCCATTGGGAATGTTTATTTTCAAATACTTTAAAAATGCTAGTTTAAACTCTTCTTTACTTTTAATGAACGTTGGACATTTTTGTTTTCCATTTTCAGTTATGAATTTGATAAAGTTTGATTTTCTTCACGTGGCTCTTCCGATCTTAGGATAGCAGCTCAGTTATCTTCTTTTTATTAAGAAAGATGGACAGCATAATTTTAGAATGTAATTAAGTTGGTTTAGTTTCCTTTATTTGTTCATGATTTTGGTTTTGATTTGTTAGATATTCTGTTTTTGTTTTTAAAAATAATATTTCCATGAGGTAATCAATTTTTCTCGGGTTAGAATGAGTTTAAGAGATTGGCAATTACTAATTGCAGTGCGTTACTACTGTTGGTTACTGTGCGTCTTTCTATCTTAGACCGTGTCTCAACCGGAACAGAAGGAGCATCAGTTCTGCTCGAAGCAAAAGCTTTGAGCTATTGTCTGTGGATAATGTTAAGTCGTTTGGTCTTGTATTTAGACTATTTATTTTAACCATAAAACTCATTTCAAATGCTGTGATACGGCTCACAGATTTTGGAAACAAAATCAAATTAAGAAAACCAAGGGAATGTTACTAAAGCATTTTTCTGTTTACATATTTTTCTCCCCGGTATCATATTTGTTGAATTGATATATCTTCTGCCCTTTTAGGTGTAGTAATGTTTAATGCACTTTTGATAAAATAGGTTATCTATTATTTTACTTGCAGTAATTCCTTCTTGCATTTTAACACTAATAATTTGTATTTCAACATAAATGGAATTATTAATTTCTAGCATGAGTGCTCTTTTGCTAATAAAAAATGCATAAACTAACAGTACCATATAATTGTAAGAACATTAGACATTTTACACACCTCCACGCTTATAGAAGTTCTAAAGAATTCTTATCTCTGCACATCATAATTAATCTCTTACATTGGAAAGTTTACCTTGGAAAGTTTCTTGACCATTTTTTAGGATCGAAATAATTTTGTACAATGAATGTCGCCAAAGGTGAAAATTTTCTAATATCTAACAATTTATATGCTTGTTTAATGAGAACTATGAAAACAAATGAGAATGCTATTTCGTACATAGTCTAACTAGATCACTTTATATATAAGGATTTAATCTGTTTTGACTAACCTACATTTTCAACTAAAAATTGCATTTATCTGTTCAATTTGTTATTTTCTTCTTACACGGAACTCTAGCTCGAGGAAGTTAAAACTTTGAAGGAAGTAAGTTTTCATACCTAGACTCGCCTCTGGAATTTAATAAACTGCATACTTCTTGCTTTCTTATTATTTGTTTTTATCTTTTTCTTTTTTTTTTATTGAGTGTTATAGTTCCTATAGAGAATGGCTCCGTCACCATCACAAGAAAAGAAAAGAAGAGGGAGTTCTTCACAAGAACAACCATCTCATCAAGAAAAGAAAAGGGGGAGGAGTTCTTCACTAGAACAGCCAAAAAAAAAAGGTATACCTTTTACATGACGTGAGAAGCATTTTATGGCATTTATTCTTTTTTGACAAATCTGTCATGGAAGGCACTTTATTAAAAGCGTATATTACCAACATACACTTCTATTCCTCTTCTATGCATGCACACACAGGGATTGAAAAAACATATCAGGTTGTACAAATGTGATTTTTGTTTTCTCTTAATGTTACAGATTTGTGGCGTCATCATCAAAAGTGAAATAATGACGAGGGAAAGACTACTAAAGGGAATAGCTTTTATTGACTGTTTAGTGAAGGAAATACAAGAGGATAGAGTTGATATAGCTGTATTCGAAGACGAGGTTACCATTTCATACCCCAATTTTATTAAAAATTTTGGCTATTCTATTGAAGGTGGTGTGGTGCAGCTGGGATTGGAGGAGTATGAATGTGATTTGACACAATTTGTCAAGAAAATAGGACAAAAACTCACAGTTTGGTCTAGGGATACTTTGTCTGATGATTTTGTCAACGGATTCAGGTAGTAGTTAATCTAATGTTAGTTATATTTTCGTTTGTGTTTGTTGCTTGTTCTATCAGGAACTGTTGTAATTTGTTTCTTTATTGATCAGAAAACTTGTGGAAGCTGTGGAGTATGTACATAGTAAGGGAAAGCGGCTAAAGAACCTGGATACAAACTCAATTATGATAAAAGATGACATGTTCAAGATTTTGAACATCACCGGAAAGCGGAAAGCGGACTTGAGTAAGTACATGTCATCGATACTTTACTAAAACATGTTTTTGTCAAGCAAAACACACTTTTCACTTTTATATTCTATTATCTACATTCATGGGGAAAAAGGGGCTGGAATTTTGGTGAAAATTACTGAAAATTGCTTACCCTTGCATCTTTTTCCTGCTCCCTCTTATCCTAAATTCTAATTCGTTTCTCATCTCTAATTCTTCAATTCTTCCAATTCTATACCCTTCTCATCCTTCTTTCTCACCCCAGATTCTAAACTTTTCATTCTCACCCCCTTTCTTCTTATTCTTTCTCATCTCTTTCTACAAATTAAGTTGGTTAGTTCATTTGCAGCAGAATTGTATCAGTGAGCCTATGTTTTGTGTTTGGTACTACCTCCGTCGCAAAAAGATAGTCCATATTTCTTTTTTCTTCCGTCCCAAAATATGGTCCAGTTACTATATTAGGCATGTATTTTATCTATAGAGTTTCTAATATACCCCTACTTAATACATCTTGGTAATATCGTTTATGACTTGGGGAATACAAAAAGTTGGCTTTGGGAATAATTGATTATGAGTTGTATATTAAGTTTTATTGTATATATACAACAAACAAATTCATCTACATTAAGTTTCATTGATTGCTTATTGACATTAATAGAAGGGTATAATTGGAAAAATATAGGTAAACTTTAATATTTTAACTATTTTAACTACGATTTCATAATATGTGTGTATAGTTGAAATGGACCATCTTTTTAGGACGGAGGTAGTAATTAATTGTGCTGTTTAAATTCTGGAAGACATTGGTTATTGCTGTGGGTTGGTTTGAATGTGGATTGACGATAAATTGTAGTGAAGGACTAAAGTTCATAGGCACCTTCAGCTAAGGAAGCATAACTGAAGTGAATTTCCTTTTTAGTCTTATCATCTATCTTCACTTAAGATTAAAAAAAGTCCAAAAAACAAAGATCTTATAGGGAAATTAGAAGACTGAACAAAATACGTAGAGCATATCTTGGACTGACTTTAGGACGGAGAAGGGCTTGCTTACGAGCTAAAAAGGACTGTGCTCTCAAGGAAGAAGGAAAAGTGAGGCTTGCTGCTATCAATACGAGATCGTAGAAGAAATTGTGTCAGGTGAATTTGCTCTGCTCAATGAGATGTAGTTGCTTGTAGTTATTCCCCTTTTTTTTTTAAAAGTATGAGTTGAGGATAGCTCCAGAAGACACATTCTTGCCTTGCCTGCTTACCGAATTGTTTTCTTGTTTAGCAAATCAAGAAGAAAAGGCCTAGGTCTCTTTCCTTTTAATGCTTTATCCCTTCTCTTGCGTCTAATTCAGAAGATTCTATGCTATTTGAGTTTAATGCTTTCACCCTATCAATTTGTATAAGATGATTTTATGCTATTGGGATCCACTTTTATTGCTAGTTTGAAATTGTGATCTACTTGAGATATTGATTAGTATAGTTGAAACTCTCTTCACTTGTAAACAGGAAATTTCTAAGGAGCCAGGGCTAGGTTCCTTACGGAGCCCAGTTTCCAATAAGATGCTGTCATGTAGTGTGTGTCAGGTGAGGTGTCAATCTGTGATTGGAAACCGGGCTCCGTAAGGAACTAGGGGCCGGGATCTGTAGCCTGACCGAAACTTGTAAACTTGCTTAATCCATTTAAAAGAAATTAAATTTCTAGTCTCAAGCCCTGTGAATCTTTGTTGTTGCTGGAATTGATGTCTGATTCTATTTTTTTATTTTTTTTGGGTGAATTGTGGTCTAGGTTTGTGAATTTGTGTTGTTGATTTGCTCACTGAGTTGTATGTGATTGGTGAACCATGACAGTACATTTAGTACATAGATTCGATGCTAAATTTTCTCTGTATTATTTATATTTTCTATCGTGTAGTTTGCAGATCATATAATGAGTGAAGTCATGGGAGAGAGAGTGAGGCCGACAACATATTTAGAGTTGGCATCATCTTGTTATTTTGCATCACTCGTGGGAGATTTCCGTTCTCCATCGACGTGGCGGGGTATGAAAAAGAATTAAAAGAGATAGACAAGAAATATGATGAGAATCTTGACACCACACTTGAGAAAATATCTATATGCGAACTCGGTGATTTGTTGAAGAATCTTCTGAGGAAACATAATGGTGGGAGGTAATTGATTGTATAATATTAATTAGTGTCCTATTATACGTTGATTCTATAACATTAATCGTTGTGTTACATTTATGTGGGTTCACTGCTACTCAAGTGAAACGCCATCCATGTCTCTGGACATCTGAAACAAAGGACAAATTCTTCAAGATTTTAAATAATCTACAGAAGATCAAGATGCTGACTAGTCTAAAATTAAGTCTATTTACAACAACTAACAATACATAGAAAATCTTGATAGATGTTTCAAATCATTTCAGACAAGAGTAGGATAAGCCGTCCCCATGGGAAAGTTCTAGTTTGATGATATTATAAGTTGCAAAACTAGTTACTCCTTTTCTTGCAGCCATGTTAGCAAGCTTCTTTTTGTAAAACCATTTCGTTCTTTGTTAGCTTGTGCTCAAATGGAGGATGAATGGTAGAATTCCTCTTGACCATTGACTACCACCTTCTTATCAACGTGTGTGGCTTGCTGAAAAGTCTTATACACTTCTATCAAAAGCTTAGGGAACAATCCCTGAAAATAGCTATACACCCCACTAGATAGTAAAGATCTAGTTCGATTCCACTGACCTTCGGGGTGTTTGATACCATTTCTGATAAACGTAATTAAACCATCAAGTCTATCGTACTTATATGTTCGTCCTTTCACTGTCATATCCTTTCACTGTCATATCTCAAATTAGTGAGGAATCAATCTCAATTCCTAAATCTTTTCCTTTATCACACTTTAGAGATTTAATTACCTTGTTTTAGACATGGTTCATATAGTTAGTGATGGTATAGACACGCTCATCGATAGGTATAAACATCAATAGCTAGGAATTGGATTAATTTCTCCTACATATCTATATCATCACCGACTATATGAACAATGTCCAAAAACAAGGTAATTAAATATCTAAGGTGGATAAAGACAGAGATCTAGGAATTGAGATTGGTTCATAACTAATTTGAGATATGATCTTGAAGGGGAAGACATATAAGTATGATAGACTTGATGGTTTAATTGGGTTTATCGTAAATATTATCGAATACCTCAAGGGTTGGTGGTATCGAACTAGATATTTGCTATCTAATGGGATGTATAGCTATTTTCAGAGATTGTTCTCTGATCTTCTGATGGAGGTGTATAAGAGTTTTCATTAGGCTATTTTCGTTGATAAGAAGGTGGTAGTGAATGGATGGGAGGAATTCTACTATTCACCCTCCATTTGAGCTCAATCTAGCAAGGAAAGAAGTGGTTTAGCAAAAGGAAGCTTGCTAACATGGCTGCCAGGAAAGAATGAAATGACTTCTTTTGCAGCTTATAATATCATCAAATTAGAATTCTCCCATGGGGACGACTTCTCCTACCCATGTCTGAATTGATTTGAAACATTTATCGAGATTTTCTATATATTGTTAATTGTTGTGAGTATACTTCAACTTGGACTAGTGAGGTTCTTGAATTCTTTCTTCACAAATTGACTTCATCTGGGACTAACCAACAAGTATGTTGAATTTGCTCTTCATTTTTGCTATTTACTTAGTTGAGGTTTGAAGCTATTTATTTAAATTTAATTATAATGAGAAATTATAATGAGGTGAAATGAGTGATGGAGATTTAATAAAAGTTTGAAATTTATGGTTATAAATGAACAGTTGCCAATTCAGTAATGGGTGAGATTATAATGTGTTTTCATAAAGAGAATTAAACACGTCTTTAATTTATTATCTTTTTACATCCAATGTATCACTGGTTTGGTGTTTAATGCCATCCAGACTCGGAAAATACTGATTTGTGTAGTGAAGCTTGTTGGGGGAACAGCTGTATTTATATGTTAATGCTGACACTAGGGAACTTATGCCGCTTAATTAGCTGATGGGAGGGCCAATTTATTAATTCTGAAATTGGGCATTCCAAATCTGTATCTTTTGCTGGTTGATTGTCTTCAATTCCTGATTTCTCAAAAACAACACTAGGGGACGCCACTTTAAAATCAATTTAGCAAACTTTAAATACCACTAAAATGCAATGGCAAATTACAATATCGGCAGCTTACGTGGTTTTGCACTCAATGAATATGTGTCACATAATGTCACTTTCATATGTCTTCTTAGAATTGCTCTTATAAATGAAATCAGTTATAAATCTATCCAAATGGATAAAAACCACAGCAATTATCAGTATAACGTTATCTTGCATGTGATGATCTATTGCTATGTCTAATATTGTTCCTTGCTTTTAATTGCTCTTATTTACTTGACTCTGCTTAGTGTGTGGGATGTATTTGTTGAATTAAGAACGTAAACAGAGAGGTGAGAACTCTTCAAGTCTGAATACAAATGGCGGTCAAAAGATACTGTAGTGGTAATGCAGAGCCCGGAGCTGAGAAGCGGTTTATTGCTTTGATTGTTATTATTCAAGCAAGAATGTAACCTCACAACTTTTCTTGGTTTTAGTTCCCTTGCTCTGAATTACCCTATGAATTTTTATTTGGTATTACTAGTCTATTAATTAAATTATACTATAGTGCAATCTATCTCCACTTATATTTATATATTGTGTTGCTTGTAGGGATTATTTGTCGTGAATATATTTGACCAGGAAGCAAGGGATGCAGAAGTAGAGTTTGCTATAAATGTCATTCTGAAGGAGGCTGAAAATGAATATCTCTGGATACCTCTTAGAACCTTTTACAAGGTAGTGAGGATTCAGAACACTAAGTTGGATAATCTTTTTGAATCTGTTTTGATGCAAAGGCTCGTCTTAAAGCAGTAAAAGCTCGATTCATTGAGAGAGTGAAGCACCTAGTGAATCTTGAAATGAATATTGTCATGAACCGTGAAAAATATTTAAATGCTCTAAACACGTTTCTACGTCTTATCTATTGTGGTAACAGGCTATCAATCACTGACACTGTTGCGGTGACCCTTCTCTGTCCGATGGATGATCATCCCATGAAATTTCTCGACAGTGTGTATTTCACTTTGCTATTTGCGGATCCGCTGAAAAGACTAACTAGAAATTGCGCAAGGACCAAGTTGAGAGTATAACGCTTGGTTGGCTTACCTTCTGATTAGTGTGATCATTTTTTGAATTTAAATGAAGGGTGGGGGATTTGGAAATACTAGTGTATTATCCGTGTTGCACAGGATTGAAAAATCAACTTTTTTCTAAAACAATTTATTTAGCAATTTCATACCCTCACAAACGTTTATCACATAATAAAACACATTAAAATTGGCAAATTTATCTATTAAATCAACATCGACCTAGTCGACGCACTTATAAAGGAAAATTTAGTAAAATTAATGATATAATAGAATGAAGTTAACATTTTAATGCAAAATATACAACTAAAATAGCCTAAATTAAAAAAAAAAAAACAAATCTTTCAAAACTATATTGAGTGTGGACTTTTTCTCATAGTAGTTGTCATCACATATCACTATCTTTAGTCCTCTATGATTTGTCACCCTATTGCCAATGATCAAATACCGGTTTCTTTAAAAGAAGTCCAAGGCTAAAGAGAAATTGACCTTGATTGTTTTTGTCTTATGACAAACATGTTTGCTTCATCTGAGTGCTTTGAATAATTTAATTTATCAGGTTATAGAATGTTCATATTTATGTATCTATTACATATTAGATGCATTACATATGAGGTGCAAAATACATGCTAGTAGCATTGCCGTTTCGAAGTCTTCAAGGGCCCTAAGCAACTTTTGAATTAAATTTTTTTCAGGAACTTGTGCAAAAGCTCATATTACAAAGTTTTAATTGTAAAAAATATTAATAAATCAAATATATAAATATGATGTAATCATATGAATTAAATTGATTATTAGTTATACTTAACAATTAATTTTTTCTCCTTCATCAACTAATAAACGTAATATAAATATTTAAACTTTCAGTGATAGTTTTTTAGTTTCTGAGCCTTTTCCGTTCGGTTATGGTTGGGGGCCAAAGCAACCACCTAGAAGGTCTATGCTTAGGCACGATTATAGCAAGTAGTAAAGGCAAAACCCACCCTAGCTTCAACCTAAAATTGATCTAACACTATATATATGTATGACATTATATGGTGTCATACGTCATGTGGCGTGTAACAGGGAACGCCACACAGTTGTGATTTTCAATATAGTATGCCTCGATGAACGCCACATTGAGCATATTGTACATATGATGCAATACTATACGGTGTTAGATTGGGACTAGCCCAACCCCATATTATAAATATGACCCAATTTTGGTATTTTGGGATGAACATGTGTAGTATAGTAGTTAAATTTAAAGTTCTAAAAAATGTAAAGAATAGAAAAGCGTCGAAATTGAATATTGGACCTAGGTGCCTAAAGACGTATATGTGTAATAAAGCATAAGGAGTGGTGAAATGTGAAGCGCAAGTTTCGAGTATAGACGCCGCTTAGGCGTCATCTAAGTTAGCTTTTTTAAAACACTTGTATAATTAACACATAATTTCTTTTCTTTTTGGATCAATAACCTACAATTTTTTTGTTGAAAGGAATAACCCATAAGAAATCGGCACATACGGAAGTTGATAATAATTAAAAAGAAAAAAAATGGCCCAAACGTAATGGGGCCCAAACCTAAATTTATATTGTCTAACCCTAATCTCATTTTCCTTGTTCACACCCGCATTATTGCCTAAACATTATTGCATCGTATTCACAAGATCCATGGCCAAACGTAATGGAGCCCAAACCTGAATTTATATTGTCTAACTCTGATATCATTTTCCTTGTTCACACTGACATTATTGCCTAAACGTTATTGCATCGCATTCACAAGATCCATTGAAAAATAGAAAAATTCACACAATTTTCAATGATTTTCTTCATCAGAAGCTTTGGTTTCGGTGAATTTACTACAATGGCAGTTAAACTTTTTAGATACGGCAAGACATCCATAAGAAATATCCAACGACACATGTTGTGGGCTTCCTGGCATCAAAATCCATCGGAAGCATACTAAAACTTCGTACTTTGTCGGTTTATCGATTAGTGTAAATATGGATCTAAAACCTCCAATGACCATTTTCGAGTAAGTAAATCATGAACTCTAGCCTATAGTATATCAAAAATTTTGACTGTTGTTAATTACTTTGTTGACAAAAATAAAAAGATGTTGAGATTTGTAAATGTGGAAATTGAGGTAATAGATTACTTTTCTATTTTTTCTTTATTAGATTTCATGTTTTTCCTAATTTCTAGTAACTTTATTTTTTCTTTTGAGGAAATTCTAATCATTGTGCTTAAGCAACCACATATATAGTCTACGCAATACACGGGTATATCTCACATACAAATCATAAATGCTTATACCAAGAGCTGAATTTTGGTTCAAGTAAAGTTTTGTGCAAGATATGATGATATGATCATTAAAAGCTTTGGCATACATAATGTGCATTGAATTATCAGTTCAATTGACAAACTAGTTTCCATTAATTCAAATATAAAAAAAAAAACCAATTATTAGAAATGGCAATTTTATACCCATTACACACAGGGACTCACCCCGAACACTCGCCTCGTTAACTATTGGGATGGGTACGGGGTGAAATTCTTCACCCTGAGCTCTTATCGGGTCAGGGACGGGTAGTGGCCGTCCCGACCCGTTCGAACCAATACCTGATTTTTAGATACTGAAGAACAGCTAGTGAGGAGTTGAGAATTTGAAGCCTAACACTTACAAATAAATCAATATGCCTTAACCACTTCGTTCAACTTTCTTTTTAGTAGGAATGGCAATGGGGCGATTTGGGGCTGCCCTATTAAGGAAACCCGGGCCCTGTACCAGATTGAATCGGTTACGGGGCGAGCATGTGAAAGGCGAGGTTAGGGGCGGATATGAGAAAAATACCTATTACCCACCTCGTTAAGAAAATCATAAGAAAATTTAAAAAAAAAAAGTTAGAAACTACATGAAAACCATCCAAATTATCATACATCAAGCTCAAATTGGCTTGTCTTGAATTAGTTTTTGTTATTTTAATGAAACTTAAATTTTGAATGAGTATAAAGTCACTAAAAATTTAACAAAAAGAAAGTTGAACGAAGTGGTTAAGGCATATTGATTTATTTGTAAGTGTTAGGCTTCAAATTCTCAACTCCTCACTAGCTGTTCTTCAGTATCTAAAAATCAGGTATTGGTTCGAACGGGTCGGGACGGCCACTACCCGTCCCTGACCCGATAAGAGCTCAGGGTGAAGAATTTCACCCCGTACCCATCCCAATAGTTAACGAGGCGAGTGTTCGGGGTGAGTCCCTGTGTGTAATGGGTATAAAATTGCCATTTCTAATAATTGGTTTTTTTTTTTATATTTGAATTAATGGAAACTAGTTTGTCAATTGAACTGAAAATTCAATGCACATTATGTATGCCAAAGCTTTTAATGATCATATCATCATATCTTGCACAAAACTTTACTTGAACCAAAATTCAGCTCTTGGTATAAGCATTTATGATTTGTATGTGAGATATACCCGTGTATTGCGTAGACTATATATGTGGTTGCTTAAGCACAATGATTAGAATTTCCTCAAAAGAAAAAATAAA
>CAVNYN010220153.1:0-42786 GCA_963692815.1 Nyctanthes arbor-tristis
ATGGCCAAGTAGAGGTTACCAATCGTATAATACTTTGGAATCTAAAAACACGATTGCAAAGTTTGGGGGGGTCTTAGGTAGAAGAAATCCCTAATTTTTTATGGGCGTACCATACTACTCCAAAATAAGCGACAAGGGAAACTTCATTCAAGTTACGTTTTGGCCTGGAAGCCGTGACTCTGATAGAGGTTGTCCAGGAAAGTGCTAAAATTCAGTTTGCTCAATACGATGGGGAGGTTCATAGAGCAGAGTTAGACCTTATTGAAGAAAGCAGTGAGAGTGCATGGAAAAAGATGAAGCATACCAAAGAGAATGGAGCTGACCGATTTGATAGATGTGTCAGAGAACAAGGGTTCCAACCAGGGCAGTTGGTGTTTCGATATGCTGAGGCTGCTGGTCATACTCCAGGATAGTAAGAAGGGAAATGGAAAGGCCCATATGAGGTGGTAAGGGCTTTCAAATATCCATCCGGGTCCGATTCTTGCTTATGGGTGGAAACCATTGATCAAGTAGTGGTAAATCTTTTACTCATAAACTATCTAAGGATCCTCTTTAATCCTGCATTACACATTCATGGGATATTGATGAAGGGGGATACCGAAGTTGAGCAAAAGGTTCATTATTTGGTGGCTACACCACCATATCTCGGCAAAAGGAGACCTCATTGTGAGGAATTGGGAAAGAATTCTTCACCACCACTACCATCACTTCAACAAGCACCAACTCTTGAGCTCAAGTCTCTTCCTTCTCATTTGAGGTATGCTTACTTAGGAGAAGCTTCTACACTTCCAGTTGTCATTTCTAATTCTTTAAGCAAGTTAGAAGAGGAGAAGCTACTTCGGGTATTGAGAGAGCACAAAAGGGCCATTGGATGGACTATATCGGATATCTGGGGAATAAGTCCTTCATTATGCATGCACAAGATCCTTCTGGAGCATGATTTCAAACCATCAATTGAGCATCAACGCCGCCTTAACCCAAACATGAAAGAAGTTGTGAGATCCAAAGTGTTGAAGTTGCCTGATGCGGGGATTATTTATCCTATTTCGGATATTGCATGGGTTAATCCGGTCCACGTTGTACCAAAGAAAAGAGGTGTCTCGGTGTTGGAAAATGAAAATAATGAACTTATCCCTACAAGACCAGTGACTGGATGGAGAATGTGCATTGACTACTGAAAGCTCAATAATGCCACTAGACAAGGTCATTTTCCCCTTCCATTCATCGATCAAATGGTTAAGCGATTGGCGGGTTATTCTTACTATTGCTTTCTAGATGGGTATTCGGGCTACAATCAAATTGCCATAGCCCCAGAGGATCAAGAGAGGACAACATTTACTTGCCCATATGGAACTTTTGCATATAGGAGGATGCCTTTTGGTCTTGGAAATGCCCCGGCAACTTTCCAAAGATGCATGATGGCCATTTTCTCCGACATGGTCGAAAAATTTATTGAGGTATTTATGGATGACTTCTCGGTATTTGGAGACTCTTTTGATAATTGCTTAAGAAATTTAAGCATGGTATTGGAGAGATGTGAGGAGACGAACTTGGTACTTAATTGGGAAAAATGTCATTTTATGGTTCAAGAAGGCATTGTTCTCAGCCATAAGATTTCACAAAAAGGGATTGAAGTTGATAAGGCTAAAATCCAAATTATTGAAAAGTTACCTCCTCCTATTTCGGTGAAAGGCATAAGGAGTTTCTTGGGGCATGCGGGCTTTTATAGGCGGTTCATAAAGGATTTCTCAAAAATCACGGAGCCACTTTGTTCTTTACTTGAGAAGAATGCTCTACTTGATTTCTCCCAGGAGTGTTTTTTGGCTTTTAACACTCTTAAGGAGAAACTTATCTCGGCTCCAATTATTGTAGCACCAGATTGAAACTTTCCATTTGAGCTTATGTGTTATGCAAGTGACTATGCCGTGGGGGCAGTGCTCAGACAAAGGAAGGACAAGGTATTGCATGTCATCTATTATGCTAGTCGAACTCAATTGAATTATGCTACTACTGAGAAAGATGCTTGCTTTGATTTTTGTTTTTGACAAATTCTGCTCTTATCTCATTAGCTCCAAAGTGATTGTCTATACCGACCATTCGGCTCTAAAATATTTATTAGCAAAGAAGGATGCAAAGCCACGGTTGCTTAGATGGGTTCTCTTACTACAAGAATTTGATTTGGAGATTCATGATAAGAAAAAAAGTGAGAATCTTGTGGCCAATCATCTACCCAGACTTGAGCAAGGTGATGAAATAGAAGCTGAAGAGATAAATGAGGTCTTTCCAGATGAACAACTCTTGTAAATTTCGCATCTTCTTGAGGTATCCAAAGTGCCATGGTATGCGGATTTTGTGAATTTTCTTGCTTGTGGCATTATCCCACTGGATTTCTCTTTTCAACAAAGGAAGAAATTTTTTGCCAACATCAAGGATTATTTTTGGGAGGATCCTTTATTGTTTAGAAGGGGACCGGATCAAATCATAAGAAGATGTGTACCTAAAGAAGAAATGCAGAAGATTCTTGGGCAATGCCATTCTTCACCTTATGGGGGCCACTTTGGTGCATCTAAAAACGGCATCAAAGGTTCTTCAATCATGTTTCTATTGGCCCACCTTATTCAAAGATGCCTTTACACTTCTCTAAATGTGATCGGTGCCAACGTAGTGGAACATCTCCAAACGAAATGAAATGCCTTTGAATCCTATCTTGGAAGTTGAAATTTTTGAAGTTTGGGGAATCGACTTCATGGGCCCCTTTCGCCTTCATTCTCTAATCAATACATTTTGGTGGCGGTGGATTATGTGTCAAAATGGGTTGAAGCAGTGTCTTTACCTACTAACGACGCTCTTCCGATCTCTTTCTCAAGAAAAATATTTTCACTTGTTTTGGTACTCCTCGAGCAATCATTAGTGATGGAGGAAAACATTTTTGCAATCGTCTTTTTGACTCACTTATGGCAAAGTATGGAGTGAAGCACTAAGTGGCTACGCCTTATCATCCTCAAACAAGTGGGCAAGTTGAGATTTCAAATAGGTAATTGAAAAGAATTCTTGAGATGACGGTGAATGCTTCAAGAAAAGATTGGTCAAAAAAGCTTAATGATTTTTTGTGGGCTTATTGGCCGCATTCAAGACCCCTATTGGTAGGTCTCCATATCGGCTTGTATTTGGAAAGGCATGTCACCTTCCAGTTGAACTTGAGCATCGGGCTTATTGGGCTATCAAGGTCTTGAATTTTGATGAGAAATTAGCCGGTGAAAAGAGATTGCTTTAATTAAATGAGCTCGATGAAATCCGCCTTAATTCTTATGAGAATGCCTAGATTTACAAGAAAAGAACCAGGAGATGGCATGATAGGCATATCATGAAGCGGGATTTCGAAGTTGGGCAACAAGTTCTCCTCTACAACTCCTGGCTTCGACTCTTTCCTGGTAAATTATGCTCTAAATGGTCGAGACCATACACTATTGTTGAAATCTTTCAACATGGAGCAGTGGAGATTCTTGATGAGACGAATGGCCGGTTCAAGGTCAATGGACAAAGATTGAAGCCATAATTTGGTGATGTTTTTTTGAAAGAAAAGTCCTCCATTCCTCTTTCCAATCCGGAGTGATCATACCACAAAGTCAAGCTAAAGACTATAAATAAGCGCTTGTTGGGAGGCAACCCAATTTTCTTACTCTTACCTTTCTATTTTCTTTAGATTAAATATATATTTTTGGCAAGCTTAGGTTATTTGATTATATATTGAGTTAAATATTGAAGACCTAATGCATATACATGTAAATAAGTTTAGATGTTTATTTTGACTAGTTATTTACCTCTTATACCCACTTTTGCTTCCTAATTTTGTAGGACACTCCAATGATATTCAATGATACCTTGGTGAAGAACAATTATCACTATCTCAATTTAAGGTTTATCACAAGTTTGGGAGTGCACTACAAGCACTTTGCATAAATCAGGGAAGTTTCGTTAACCCTCTCATTTTGTATACCTTGTTCTTTTTCTCACATTGAGGACAATGTGAATTTCAAGTTTGGGGGTGATTTTGCAACTGTATTGAGTATGCCAGCATGAATTGCCCTGCCCAAATTTAAATTGTTGTTGATTCATAGTGATGATCCAAGGCTTATCCTATTTTGAGATTTACTCATGACCAGTTGTCCTTTACATTTGGAAATTTTGAATTGAACTAGTTGATAGTTGTGCTTGATAAATTCCAAATCTGTACTTTTTGATCATTCCTTTTGAAATAAGTTTCGGGGTAGTTGAACCGGTAAAGGAAATCTCTAAGAATGTGGTGATTCCATGCATGTTGAATAAATTTTGTGTGGAGTGTTTTTGACTATCAAGTAGAGACTTGGTAATGACCGTATGCTATCACTCTAATCCCAAAATAAAAAAAAAAATTAGAGGAAAAAGTTTCCTACCCCAAAGAGTGTGAGCTAGCATTGAGTAATTTGGTCTTATGCATCACCAATGTGTAGGAGATGATCTACCAATGAAGAAGGCTACCCTTGGGGACTAGTGTGTGAACTACCTACAAAAAAAATGAAAAAAAAAAAAACTAATATTTGTTCAACTATAACCTTTTGGGATTTAGATAATTAGTGGGTTTGAATTGCCTAATTGAATCATGATTGTCAAGACACTTAAATTTGAGAGAATCACCACAAGACTAGATTGTTGACATTACCAGTAAGACTTAACCAAGCAATAAGAGAGATTATTAAAAAAAAAAGAATAGAGAAAGAAAAAGAGACTATCTTTTGTTTTAAAATCTATTTTTGTTTATTTCCAAATTGAGATGATCGTTGAGATTGACTGTTCCCATTCTATTTTGTCAAATATGGATAAGCCTAACTTTTTATTTTGTTGCACTTTTTGCATCACTCTTGTGAATTGATATTACAATTTTGCATTTGGAAGCTAGGTTACAAGTTTACCTATATTGATGATTTGAGTTTTAAGTGTTTGAATGTGATTGTAGACATTCTTGCTCAGACGAGCAAGGATTTAAGTTTGGGGGTGTGATAAGTGTGTATTTACACACTTATTTAAGCCTTTAAATGAACACATTATTAATCACTTGAGCGGATTTCTACTCACAATTGTTTAAATTTCATCTTTGTAGGTCAAAATCACCAAATGGAAGAAAAGAAAGCAAAAGAAGAGCAAAATGACTAATTTTACAAAAGAATTTGAAGTACGAGGACTTGTTTGCACGCTTGGAAAACTTGAAATATCACATTTGGAGTCATTTTGAGGCTTAAGGTCCATTTAGAATAGCTTTGGAAGTTTCTAGACTCAATGGAAAAGAATTGAGTGAAAAGGACTAAAGGTGCAAGAAAAAGTGAGGCTGGGTACCAAAATGAGTAAATCTAAAACTTGCCCTACCCGGGCCTACCCGTGGCCTAGTGGTTTTTTTTTGCTGCCCGTGGGTAGGCCGTGGAATGCATTCCACTACATACCGTGGACTACTTGGAAAAACCCGATTTCGATTTTTTTGAGCCCCTTTTGTGCAAATCTGGAGAGTTTGGTGTCTTGTAACCCTAAAAACATATTCTCCTATATAAAAGACTAACTCTTCATCCATCCAAGGGTTGTTCTTGGTGTTATTCTTGGAGGCAAAGGTTAGGGCAAAGTAAAAGAGAGAAGAAAGAAGAAGAGAAATTTAGAGAAGAATTACAAGCTTGTGCTTCCCGGGATTAAGAATCCATTTAACGGAAGGATTACATTCTTCTCCTTGCATTTCCTCTTTATTTTTCTCATTTGCAATGTATTTCATTAACTCTCTACTTTGTCCCCTTTTTGTAATGGGATAAACATTTTGTTGTTGGAATTTTTGGTGTAGCTTAACCAAGCTTAATTAATATCAAGGCATGCTTTTCTTGCTTTGTTGTTTGTTCTTATGTGTGGTTGTTATGGCATTTAATGCCCTTCATTTACTTGGGCAATAAATGATGTGTTTAGTGATTTGTATAGTTTTCACAAGAGGAATATACATATTAGCCAAGTAACAATCACATTAGGTTCTTGTAGGAGATAGAAATATACTCCTAGCCCTAAGTGATTCATTAAGGCATTTTACAAACACTTAATGCAATTAGTTGGATTTCAATTGACATAGAGATATAGTAGGTTGATCTAATTAATTAGGGCTAATTTGACACTCAAAAGAGGTAATTAGCTAGAATAGGAAATTCGAGTCTAACATTATGAATAAGTAACATGCTTGTTAGCTTGTTGGTTTGTTAATTATGGTTAAGTGAAACCAAGAATCCCAACCACCACATCTTTATATTCACAAAACTCCACTTGTATCCATTTTATTTAATTTCCTTTCTTCTATGTGCATACTTTCCTATTTTCAAATCAAAATCCCATTTTAATTGTTTGTGTTTATTTTGTTAAGTCAACTAATTTAACTAGAGTAATATCAAGTAGCAACTCCTCAGGGGATCCACAACTGGACTCTTTGTTCATTGTATTACTTGATATGACCCGTGCACTTGTGGTTGTGGTATTATACACATCTTTAAATTCGTAATACTTTACGTAGGCGAAATTGTCGCCTCTGTAGGTGGATTTATATTTTATTCTAATACCTATAGGAACAACCAAGTCTTCCCTATAGATCAAATGAATTTAAAAAAAAAAAATTTGCCTTATGTAATGTCCAATTCTCCAACTATCCACTTTTAGTACAAATTTCAGCAACATGCTCAAAGAACGACGTCTAACGAAAAATATAGTCAAATAAACTAATAAATGGAGAATATAATCAAATTATCAATGAAATGAATAAAAACACAAGTGTATCTAAAGCATTTTTATAATTGTTCTTTGATAGAAATAGAATACATCGAACAACAGCAGACCCGGCAACATGTAAATCATCATATTTCCATGCTGTCCAAAGTTAATTGATTCGTACAATATATACCTACAAATGCAAATAATTATGACAAAGTTTAAAAGAGCCTTGTAATTCTTGTCAAACAACATGAGGGCACATGAATTAACCAAAATTTGATATGACATGATTTGGTGCAATAGCAGAGATAAACGAGAGCCAAAAAGAATTTTTATTGAAGCTAAAATTTATTAAACACGTAGGTTATGCAACTCAAATTTTAAGTATTATGATACTTAATTGGTCTTGTCTTAGTTCAATTCATCTATGGTTTTTTTTTTCTTTTAAAGGAAAGAGTTATTTAATAAACGAAGAGTACAAATGAGATGCTTGATTTGATTTGAGGTCCATCTTCTCAAGATTTATTCCAAACTATACACGTTCAGATGCTGTGTCTCACTAGTACAGATAGTTGCAAAACGACCTGATATGAAGTTAGAATCTCTTGCTTTTCAACCAACTGTTTTGTCGATGAAAAACCACCCCCTCAGAGTATTTTTGTCACTACTGGAAGGGCAGCAGTCCATGAAGCAGATACCTAAAGGCATTCATAACAAGGGTGTTACTTAAATTAAGTAAAATAAATGAAGTTGCTTTATCTGTGAGTTAACGAGACTTGAAAGAAAAACAAGATTTCCCACACCAGATCCTATTTAAAAAAAAGGAGTGAACTTCTAGAAAAATTTCAAACATGCTTTATAGCCAAAATAAAATCAACAAGCCAACCATGTGTAAGAATCTAAGTGCAATCTTACTTGTGCATCCTCTCCCCTTCTATCAAATTTTTTCAACCAGTAAACGTAAATATCTGCAAAGAATGTGTGTGAGATAGTTTCAGAAGTTTATGAATGTAACATCAACAAAATTCAACATAAGGGAATAGAGAGCAACAAGCTGATAATACAAAGTGGTAATTTATGATAATATCCATTACACGAATCATATAAAAGGAAGGAAGAAACAGCATGGCAAAACAAGATAATAGAAAATCAGAGATACATTTTTAAGAATAAGGAAATTCTTCAAAGTCTAATTAGTAAAAGACATAAAGAATCAACATAAAAACCTTTTGAGGGAAATCAAGTTTAACATTCAATATTTGGTATTTGTAACCACAAGATTCATATAAATTATATAGGAATTTTCCCCATTTATTAGAATGTTTTCAACCAATTGCTTATATCACAATATCTTACAACGTTGCAAGGATGAGTAAAAGTAGATGAACATCAAAGTGATGAACGTTGCTTATAACTGCGATTTGGGGGTGGGAATAGGCTGTCTCACTTCAACGTCTCATAATTCCACCAACGATAGAGGAGTAATGGTGGTATGGCTTCAGTCGGCGTTGGCGAAGTTGCAGAAATCAGGGTGCCCTTTATTAGGCGAGAGACAGAGAGATACGGGCAGTGAGCGCCAACCTTCTTAACTCCAACATCGGTGACTCGATGTGCTCCAGTTGGTCAAGTATCGAACCATCAAAGATGGGTTGAAGAAGGGTTTACTGCTGTAAAGGAGGGGGGAATTGGGAAGAAATTAGATTTGGGGTTCCAATTTGGGGGTTTCGAAATATATAGATTGCAAGAGGCAGTTTTAACCTTACCTTTTGAGGCGATAGTCTTTATGTATAACAACGCTAAAGCTTTGCTGCTGTAGACCAAACCTATAGCAGCTGCATTTTCACTTATTGCGACGACAATAAGTCACCCCAGTACTACGTTTGACATATAGAAGCGAAATTCAATGTCGTTGCTATAGACCTGCCGTTTAGAGGCGACATCTGCTTCATTGCTATAGGAGTCGCCCCGATTGGTGCTACTTCTTGTAGTTTGGAAGTCAAAATATCATAAAACAATTGCAAGGTTTGTAAGCATATGTGATTGTGTATCTTACAGAAGGTTGGAAGGGAAAAGCTTACCGAATCCTTTAGATGCCAGTATACTGCTCGTGTATGTGATTAAGACATGGGTGGAGAATTTAATATTTATTCTATCTTATACAAGAAAATTAGGGAATGAGCTAATTGAGATAAATTGAATTTTCAATGGAAAAGAAATATCTCTAGCTTTTCTTCACCGTGGGAAAGTCTTGGACTGCAAGACATGGACCTTGAGCCTAAAAATATGTGGAATGAGGTTGAAAATTATTTGGGCCTGATAAAAATGTAATTTGAACTCGACTAAATAAAGTTGTTAAAATAAATCGAACTTAACATAAGAAATTTGATAGGTTCAAAAAAATTAATTCAAAGAGACAAAAATAAATAAATAAATAACTAATTGAAAAATTATGTCATTTCTCGTGACATAAGTTTACTAAGGATAATGATGATGATAATAATAAAATAAGAATAAATTAGAATAACAATTTCTAGTTATTTACTTAACTTAAAAATAAATTCTTTAAATTAGCGTGTCAAGAAATTTAAAATGATGGCATAAAGTTGCAGCGACACCACTAGAAAATAAAATTTTAAATACTAAATTTTTCGCGCCGCTACATAAGATAACTTTTCTCATTATTTGAAGCACAAGAAGCGTAACTGTCCATGGAATGATCCTTTTAAAATGATATAGTCCGGTTCTCTCCTTAATAGACAAGTAAATAGCTCCATATAGTTTTCTAATGGTTAGATGAGTTCAACGGAATTATTTACGGAATAAGATAGGTTTTGTCACTATTTGAAATATAAGACATGTAACTATCTACAGAATGATTCCTTAAAAGAGATGTAGATCCATTCTTTCCTTAATGGACAAATAAATAGCCATATGTAGTTTTCTAAAAGTTAGATGAGTACAACGAAATGATTCACAGCTTTCAATAAATTTTCTAGCTATTTGAAATACAAGACGTGTAAGTATCCTCGGAATGATTTCTTAACTGAGATATTGTCCCGTTCTATCTTTAAAGGACAACTAAATAGCCTCGTGTAGTTTACTAATGGTTAGACGAGTACAACGGAATGACTCACTGGCTTAGATAGGCTTTCTCACCAATTATGAAGTATAAGACTCGTAACTAATTATAAAATAATCCGTTAAAAGATACATGCCCATTCTATCTTTAATAAACAAGTAAATAGCCTCATTTAGTTTTCTAATGGCTATTCAACGGAATGATCCACAGACTTAGATAGCATTTCTCGCTATTTGAAATACAAATGAGTAAATACAAGATAAATAACTATCTACGGAATGATTCCTTAAAAGAGTCATTGCCCCCTTGTTTCCTTAATGGACAAGTAAAAAACCCCCGTGTAGTTTTCTAGTTAAACGGAATGATTTACGGAGTTAGATAGGTTTTATAACTAGTTGAAGTACAAAACACATAATTATCCACAGAATGACTCCTTAAAAGGGATATAGGTCCATTCTTTCTTTAATGGACAAATAGCCCCTCGTAGTTTCCTAGTGGTTAGATCAGTACATCGGAGTTTCGTGGGGTTAGATAAGTTTTCTTGCTATTTGAGGTACAAGACATATAACTATCTATAGAATGATTCCTTAAAAGAGATATAAGGCATGTTCTTTAATTAATGGACATATAAATAGCCCAATGCAGTTTTCTAATGGTTAGATAAGTTCAACAGAAGGATTCAAGGAGGTTGATAGATTTTCTCACTGTTTCAAGTCGAAGACATGTAGCTATCCACAAAATAATTCCTTAACAGATATATAGCCTCATTCTATCCGTAATGGATAAGTAAATAGTCCAATGTAGTTTTCTACTCATTAGAAGAGTTCAACAGAATGATTCACAGAGTTTGATAGATTTTCTCACTATTTAAAGCACAAGATGCATAATTATCCATGGAATAATTCTTTAAAAGAGTTATGGCCCTGTGTAGTTTTCTAATGGTGCGATGAATACAACAGAATGATTCATACCTTAGTGCTTCTAGCCATTTGAAGCACACGCCATGTAATTATCCATGTAATTATTCTTTAAAAGATATATTGTCCCGTTTTATTTTTAAAGGACTTGTAAATAGCGTTGTGTAGTTTTGTAATGGTTAGACGAGTACAACAGAATAATACATAGACTTAGGTTTTCTCGCTACTTGAAGAACAAGACTCGTAACTAATCATAAAATGATTCGTTAAAAGATACCTGGCATGTTCTATCATTCACGGATAAGTAAATAGCCTCGTGTAGTTTTCTAGTAGTTATTCAATGGAGCAATTAGTAGACTTAGAGAGCTTTACTCACTATTTGAAATACAAGATGTGCAACTATCCACGGAATAATTCCTTAAAACAGACATAACCCCGTTTTGTCTTTGATGGATAAGTAAATAGTCCTATGTACTTTTCTAATGTTTAAGTTAGTTTAACAGAATGATTCGCGGAGTTAGATAGGCTTTCTCACCATTTGAAGTACAAGGCGCGTTAACTGTCCACGTAACAATTGCTTAAAAGAGATATATCCCGTTATTTTCTTAATGGACAAGTAAAATGCCCCTGCAGTTTTCTAATGGTTAGATGAGTTAAACAGAACAATTCAAGGAGTTAGATAGCTTTTCTTACTATTTGAAATATTGGACGCATTACAGTCTACTTAATGAATCTTTAAAAGAGATAATATGGCCTCGTTCTTTTCTTAATGGATAAGTAAATAGTTCTGTGTAGTTTTCTAACAGTTAGATGATTTCAACAAAAAAATTCGTGGAGTTAGATAACTTTTCTCACAATTTGAAATACAAGACACTTATTCACGTAATGATTGTTTAAAAGATATATAGTCCTGCACTTTCCTTAATGGACAAGTAAACGTCCCAAGTAGTTTTCTAATGGTTTGATGAGTTCATCAGAATAATTCGTGGAGCTAGATGGCTTTTCTCACTATTTGAAACACAAGATGTGTAACTATCCATGTAATGAATTTTTTAAAAGAGATATAGCCTCGTTCATTTCTTAATGGACAAGAAAATAGCCTTGTATAGTTTTCCAATGGTTCAATGTAATGATTCATGGATTTAGATAGGCTTTCCTGCCATTTGAAGTACAAGACGTATAACTATCCACGCAATAATTCTTTAAAAGAGACATAGCCTCGTTCTTTCCTTAATGGACTTGTAAATAGCCCAGTGAAGTTTTCTAATGGTTTGATGAGTTCAACAGAATGATTTGTGGAGTTAGATAACTTTTCTTGCTAGCTGAAATACTAGACGCGTAACTGTCCATGTAATGATTCTTTAAAAGAGATATATCCTATTCTTTTCTGAATGCACAGGTAAATAGCCCTGTGTAGTTTTCTATTGGTTAAATAAGTTCAACAAATGATTCACAGAGTTAGATAGCTTTTTCCTCTATTCGAACGGTAAGACACGTGACTGTCTACGTAATGATTCCTTAAAAGAGATATAGCCCTGTTCTTTTCTTAACGGACAAGTAAATAGCCCCGTCTAGTTTTCTAATAGTTAGATGTGTTCAACGTAATAACTCATAGAGTTAGATAACTTTTCTCGCTATTTGAAATACAAGACACGTAACTATCCATGTAACGATTCCTTAAAAGAGATATAGCCCCATTCTTTCCTTAATAGATAGGTAAATAGCCTCGTGTAACTTTCGAATGATCTATGACGTTAGATAGGTTTTCTCGCTATTTGCAATACAAGATGCCTAACTATCCACATAATGATTCCTTAAAAGAGATATAGCCCCGTTCTTTCCTTAAGGGACTAGTATATAGCCTTGTATTTTTTTAATAGTTAGATGAGTACAACGGAATGATTCAAGTATTTAGTTAGGTTTTCTCACAATTTTACGTACAAGACACGTATCTATCCATAGAATGATTCCTTAAGTGAGATGTCAGCCCATTCTTTCCTTAATAGATAAATAATAGCCCCATTTAGTTTTCTATTGGTTAGATGAGTTCAACGGTGATTCCTTAAAAGAGCTATAGCCCCGTTCTTTCCTTATTTGATAAGTAATAGCCCCACGTAGTATTCTAATGGTTATTCAATGAAAAGATTTGTCGAGTTACATAGCTTTTCTTGCTATTTGAAAACAAGACGTGTAACTGTCCGCTTAATGATTCCCTAAAGAGTGATAGCCCCGTTCTTTCTTTAATGGACAAGTAAATAGCTCCGCATAGTTTTCTAATGGTTAGATGAGTACAATGGAATGATTCATGCAGTTTGGTAGATTTTCTTACTATTTGAAGTACAAGAGGCGTAACTATCGACATAATGATTCTTTAAAAGAGATGTAAGCTTGTTCTTTCCTTAATGGACAAGTAAATAGTCCTGTGTAATTTTCTAATGGTTTGATGAGTTCAATGGAATGATTTGGGGACTTAGATATCTTTTCTCGCTATTTCAACTACATCTCGTGTTATCTGCAGAATGATTTCTTAAAATATATGGCCCTATTCTTTTCGTAATGAACAAGTAAATAGCCTCGTGATGTTTTCTATTGGTTAGATGAGTTCAACGAAATGATTTGTGCAGTTAGATAAGTTTTTTCACTATTTGAAGCACTGGACACGTAACTATCCACAGAAGGATTCTTTCAAAGAGATATAGCTCCGTTCTTTCCTTAATAGAGAAGCAAATAGCACTGTGTAGTTTTCTAATGTTATGTAAGGACAACGGAATGATTCGTGGTCTTAGATAGTTTTCTTAGGCATTTGAAGTACAGGACGCGTAAATATCCATGGAATGATTCCATATAAGAGATATTATCCTATTCTATCTTTAAAGGACAAGTAAATTGCTTCATACATTTTACAAATGGTTTTTTGAGTACAACGGAATGATTCAGAGACTTAGATATGTTTTCTCGCTATTTGAAGTACAAGACTCGTAACTAACCATAAAATAATTTGTTACAAAATACATGGCCAGTTCCATCTTTAATGGACAAGTAAATATCCCACTAGTTTTCTAATGGTTATTCAATGGAACAATTTGTGGAGTTAGATAGGTTTTCAAACTATTTGGAATACAAGATGCATAATGATTCCTTGAAAAAGATATAGCCTCATTCTTTCCTTAATAGACAAGTGAATTGCCCTGTGCAATTTTCCAATTGTCAGATGAGTACAACGGAATGATTCATAGAGTTAGATAGGTTTTCTCTCTCTATTTGAAGTATAAGACACGTAACTATCAAAATAATGATTCTTTAAAAGAGATACAGCCCCGTTCTTTCTTTAATGGATAAGTAAATAGCCATGTGTAGTTTTCGAATAGTTAGATGAGTACATTGTAATTATTCACACCTTAGTGCTTCTAGCCATTTGAAGTACACATTACTTAACTATTCACGGAATGACTTCTTAAAAGAGATATCACCCCATTCTATTTTAAGGGACAATAGAAAGATGAGTACAACAGAAAGATTCAAAAACTTAGATAGGTTTTCTCACTACTTGAAGTACAAAACTCATAACTAATCATAAAATGATTCATTAAAAGATATATGGCTCATTCTATTTTTTAATGTACAAGTAAATATCTCTAGGTAGTTTTCTAATGGTTAGATGAGTACAATAGCATGATTTGTGAAGTTGATAGGTTTCTTCACTATTTGAAGCACAAGACACGTAACTATCTATAGAATGATTCCTTGAAAGATATATGGCCCTGTTCTTTTCTTAAGGGACAAGTAAATAGCCCCCTTGTAGTTTTCTACTGGTTAGACCAGTTGAACGAAATGATTTGAGGCGTCAGGTAGGTTTTCTCGCTATTTGAAAGATATATGGCCCATTCTATTTTTTAATGTACAAGTAAATATCTCTGGTTAGTTTTCTAATAGTCAAGTACATCAAAATGATTTGGAGATTTAGATAGGTTTTTTTACGATTTGAAGGGTAAGACTCTTCGCTGATCATAAAATGATTCATTAAAAAGATACATGCCCGTAATATATATAATGGATAAGTAAATAGCCCGCTTAGTTTTCTAATGCTTAGATGAGTTCAACGGAATTATTTAGAGCGTTAGATAGGTTTTATCGCTATTTTCAAGTACAAGACATGTAACTATTCATAGAATGATTCTTTATAAAATACATGGTCCCGTTCTTTCTTTATTGGAGAAGTAAATCGTCTCATGTAGTTTTCTCATAGTTAAATGAGTACAACGGAATAATTCTTGGCCTTCGATAGTTTTTCGAGACATTCAATGTACAAGATGCGTAACTATCTACTGAGTGATTCATTAAAATAGATATTGCCTCTTTTTATCTTTAAAGGACAAAATAAATAGTCTCATGCAGTTTGATAGTGGTCACTTGAGTACAACGGGATGATTCAGAGACTTAGATATTTTTTTGCTATTTGGAGTACACGACTCGTAACAAATCGTAAAATGATTCATTAAAAGATACATGGCCTGCTCTTTACTGGTCAAGTAAATAGCCCGCGTAGTTTTGTAATGGTTATTCAACAGAATGATTTGTGGAGTTAGATAGGCTTTCTTGCTATTTAAAATGCAAGGCGCTTAACTGTCTACGTAATGGATCCTTAAAAGAGATAGTCCCGTTCTTCCTTAATGAACAAGTAAATAGCCCGGTGTTGTTTTCCAATAGTTAGATGAGTACAACGGGATGATTCATAGGGTTAGATAGGTTTTCTCGTAATTTGATGTACAAAACACATAACTTTCCACAACAGGATTCCTCAAAAGAGATATAGTCCTGTTCTTTTCTTATTGGACAAGTAAATAGCACATCGTAGTTTTCAAATGGGTTGATGACTTCAACAGGATGATTCAAGGAGTTTGACAGGTTTTTTTTGCTATTTCAAGTACAAGACATGTAACTATCCCCATAATGATCGTTAAATGATATATGGTCTCATTCTTTCCTTAATAGACAAGTAAATAGCCCCGTGTGGTTTTTTGATGGTTAGATAAGTTCAACGGAAAGATTCATAGAGTTAGATAGGTTTTCTTACTATTTGAAGTGCAAGACGCATAAATACCCATGGAATGATTCCTAAAAGGAGTTATGTCCCTGTTATTTATTAATAGAGAAGTATATTGCCCCATGTAGTTTTCTAATTGTTAGAGAGTACAATGGAATGACTCATGAGTTAGATAGGATTTCCCTCTGTTGATGTCAGAATCTGCCTTGGTTCAACAAATGAATTTGTAGACGTGTGCTCTTCCGATCTTTTGAATATATTTGAGCAATAAATGAGGAATTTATGATGTCATTGGTGACTTGTAGAGAGAAATGAATGAGAGGAGTAAATGCTTAGAAGACAAAAATGTTGCAAAATGAGGAGATAATCCTTTATTATGTGGGATATTCTCCTATTTATAGAGTACAAATTGGTATGTAATGATTACATGCATTAAATACTTCACCAATAAGAGGCATTATAAGCACAGCTAGAGCTTGTGTTAGGTTTTTTTAACCAAATGCAAGCTAGTTGCTACATAGGGAAGACAAATACTGACTTTACATCAAATGCAGCTGTCACATCAACTCTTAAGTGATAAGGAGCGTAAGTTGCACTGTGATTAAACCATCTACAAAGTCGCATGGTGACTTGAGCTGTATTAGGCGGGCAACCTCGAGAGCTGACTTTGCAGAAGCACATATATTAAGATATATTAGATAGCTAGGCGAGTGACTTGGATTATGAAGGTTGTGATGCGACCTGAAGATCTTGAGCTTATCAGGCTCCTGACTTGTTGGCTCATATGGACCCGCACCAACAGGCTGCCAGCACATGGCTTGGTGGGCCAGATATTTGACTTGGAGGTAGTTGACCGCGACTTGATACTTAACATATAAACAAATGTCCCTTCAAGGGTGTTGCTTTGAGCTCTGAGAAGGAGCGTCCTTGAATACAGTTATCCCTCGAGCTTGTTGTGTACGCTACTACTTTAATTTGAATAATTGCTTCGACAAATATCCCTATCATGCATGTCACGCGGCTATCACTGAGTGGTGTTCAGGCCTGGGGAAGAGGAACCTGCAATTAGCTTTAATGATTGATGTCTCAGCTATCTTCCCAAGGAAACACCACCTCCTCTTCTCTTCGCCTGTATATCCCTTTCCTCCCTCGATTTTGTTTTTCCTTTACATCTAGTTTTCAAGCCTCTTCTCCAAATCTCTTCCTTCACTTAGCTTTGCTAAGTATACCCTATTTCTCTAGACCTTTTTTGAAAGTTCTTCTCAAGCCACAGTTCGCTTTCGCGTCGCAAAAAGGTAATAGCCTTAGTTCTTTCCTTCTTAGGATTTCTGTAAAGCTTGAGGATCTTTTGAGCATGCATTTCTTTTCGGCTAGCTATTACTTAAACGATGGCTAGCAATAGTCAATCTAGGGTAAAGGATCTAGGAAAGGATGTAGAGGTGAATCTGGAGTGGAAGTTGTGTCCTTTGGGAGGTCTGAACCGATAGGGGTTCATGTTGATTGGTCAGATCAGGAGGAAGTGTCAATAAAGGAGGGGCTTGACATTCACAAAGTTATATAGGTTTTCTCGCTATTTGAAGTGCAAGGCGTGAAAATATCAACGGAACGATTCCTTAAAATAGTCATGGCCCTGTTCTTTCTTTAATGGAGAAATAGCCCCATGTAGTTTTCTAATGGTTAGCTAAGTACAACGGAATGATTCGTAGACAAGTAATGATTCTTTAAAATAGATATTAGCCCATTCTTCCCCGAATGGACAAGTAAATAGCCCCGTGTAGCTTTCTAATTGTTAAATGAGTTCAACAGAATGATTCAAAGAGTTAGATAGGTTTTCTCACTATTTCAAGTACAAGACATGTAAAACTATCTACATGATGATTCCTTAAAAGATATGTGGCCTTGTTCTTTCTTTGATGGACACATAAATAGGCCCATGTAGTTTTCTAATGGTTAGATGATTTCAACGGAATAATTCGAGGAGTTAGATAGGTTTTCTCGCTATTTGAAGCTCAAGACACATAAATATCAACAAAACGATTCCTTAAAAGAGTCATGGCCCGGTTCTCTCCTTAATGAAGAAATAAATAGTCCCTCATAGTTTTGTAATGGTTAGTTGAGTACAATAGAATGATTCATGGAGGCAGAGTTAGATAGTTTTTCTCGTTATTTGAAATACAAAACGCGTAACTGTCCAGGTAATGATTTCTTAGAATAGATATATGCCCGTTCTTTCATTAATGGATAAGTAAATAGCCCCTGTCTAGTTTTCTAATGGTTAGATGAGTTCAACAGAATGATTCGTGGAGTTAGATAGGTTTTCTCACTATTTGAAGCGTAAAGACGCATAAGTATCCACGGTACAATCCTCTGAAAGAGTTATGGCCCAGTTCTTTCCTTAGTAGATAAGTAAATAGCCTCACATAGTATTCTAATGGTTATTCAATGGAATGATTTGTTGAGTTAGATAGCTTTTCTTGTTGTTTGAAATATGATAAGCGTAATTGTCTACGTAATGATTCCTTAAAAGAGATATAACCCCATTATTTCCGTAATGGACAAGCAAATAGCCCCTGTATAGTTGTCCAATGATTAGATGAGTAAAACGGAAAGATCTCCTGAGTTTGATAGGTTTTCTAGCTATTTGAATTACAAAAGGCGTAACTATCCACTGACTGATTCCATAGATATAAGCCCGTTCTTTCCTTAAAGGACAAGTAAATATCACCATGTGGTTAGATGACTGTAATGGAATGATTCATGAAGTTAGCTAGGTTTTCTAACTATTTGACGTACAGGATCTTTAAAAGAGATATGACCACATTCTTTCTTTAATTGACAAGTAAATAGTCCCCATAGCGGTTAGATGAGTGCAATGGAATGATTCAAGGAGTTAGCTAGGTTTTCTCGCTACTTGACGTACAAGATGCGTAACTATCCACATAATGATTCTTTAAAAGAGATATAACCACGTTCTTTCCTTAATTGACAAGTAAATAGTCTCCGTAAAGTTGTCTAATGGTTAACTGTGTACAACAGAATGATTTGTGGCCTTGGATAGTTTTTTAGCCCTTTAAACTACAAGACACCTAACTATCTATAGAAGGATTCCTCGAAAGGGATATTTCTTCGTTCTATCTTTAAAAGATAAGTAAATAGCCTCGTGTAGTTTTCTAATGGTTAGAGGAGTGCAACAGAATGATTCATGGTCTTAGATAGTTTTTCTTGCCATTTGAAGTACAAGACATGTAACTACCTACAGAATGATTCCTTAAAAATGATATTGCCCTATTCTATCTTTAAAAGACAAGTAAATAAATAGCCATGTATAGTTTTCTAATAGTTAGACGAGTACAGTAGAATGATTCACAAGCTTTGCTATGTTTTCTCATTATATGTAGTACAAGACTCTTAACTAATCTTAAATTGATTTTTGAAAATATACATGGCCAGTTCTATCTTTAATGAACAAGTAAATAGGCTGTGTAGTTCTCTAATGGTTACTTAAAGGAATGATTTTTTGAGTAAGATAGCTTCTCTCGCTATTTGAAATATAAGACGCGTAACTGTTCATATAATGATTTGTTAAAATAGATATTGGCTCGTTCTTTCATGAGCAACAAGCAAATAGCCCCTTGTAGTTTTCTAATGGTTGGATGAGTTCAGCAGAATAATTCACAGAGTTAGATAGGTTTCTCGCTATTTCAAATATAAGACATGTAACTATACGTAGAATGATTCCTTAAAAGAGATATGGCCTCGTTCTTTTCTTAACGGACAAGCAAATTGAGCCATGTAGTTTTGTAATGGTTAGAAGAGTTCAACAGAATAATTTGCTGAGTTAAATAGGTTTTCTCGCAAATTTGAAGTGCAAGATGCATAAATATCAACAAAACGATTCTTTAAAAGAGTTATGGCCTCGTTCTTTCCTTATTGGACAAGTAAATAGCCCCATGTAGTTTTCTTATGGTTAGTTGAGTACAACCAAATGATTCATGGAGACACAGTTAGCTTTTTTCGCTATTTGAAATACAAAATGCGTAACTGTCCTTGTAATTATTCCTTAAATTAGATATAGGCCCGTTCTTTCCTTAATGGACGAAGTGTGAAATAGTCCCGTGTAGTTTCTTAATTACTAGATGAGTTCAATGGAATAATACGAGGAGTTAGATAGGTTTTCTCGCTATCTTAATTGCAAGAGATATAACTAGGAAAAGAATGATTCCTTAAATGAAATATGGCCTGCTCTTTCCCTAACTGACACATAAATAGGCTCGTGTAGTTTTGTAATGGTTAGCTGAGTATGACAAAATGATTTGTGGAGGCAGAGTTAGATAGCTTTTCCCGCTATTTAAAATACAAAAACATGCAACTGTCCATGTAATGATTCCTTAAAATAGGTATAGTCCTGTTCTTTCCTTAATGGACAAGTAAATAGCCCCGTCTAGTTTTCTAATAGTTAGATGAGTTCAACGAAATGATTCATGGAGTTAGATAGGGTGCAAGACGCACAAGTATCCACGTATGATTCCTTAAAAGAGAAAGAGTTATGGTCCTATTCTTTCCTTAATAAACAAGTAAATAGCCTCATGTAGTATTTTAATGGTTATTCAACAGAATAATTCGTCGAGTTAGATAGCTTTTCTTGCTGTATAAAATTCAAGAAGCGTAACTGTCCACGTAACAATTCTCTAAAATAGATATGAGTTCGTTCTTTTCTTAATGGATAGGTAAATAGCCCCGATAGTTTTCTAATAGTTAGATGAGTTCAGCGAAATGATTCGAGGAGTTAGATAGGTTTTCTCGCTATTTCATGTACAAGACACGTAACTATCCACATAATGGTTCCTTAAAAGATATGTGGCCTCGTTCTTCCCTTAATAGACAAGTAAATAGTCCTATGCAGTTTTCTAATAGGTAGATGATTTCAACAGAATAATTCACAGAGTTGATAGGTTTTCTCACTATTTGAAGCACAAGACATATAAATATCCATGTGACGATTCCTTAAAAGAGTTATGGCCCCGTTCTTTCCTTAATGGAGAGATAAATAGTGCTGGAGCTAGATTGATTTTCTTGCTATTTAAAATACAAAATACGTAACTGCCTACGTAACAATTCTATAAGATAGATATAGGACCGTTCTTTCCTAATCGACAAGTAAATAGCCCCTATAGTTTTCTAACGGTTCAAGAAGTTAGAAAGATTTTCTCCCAATTTCAAGTACAAGACGTGTAACTATCTACAAAATGATTCCTTAAAAGATATATGGCCTCGTTCTCTGCTTAATGGACTAGTAATTAGCCCTGTGTAGTTTTCTAATAGTTAGACGAGTTCAACAGAATATTCGCAGACTTTGATAGGTTTTCTTGCTATTTGACATGGAAGATGCATAAAAGAGTTATGACCCCGCTTTTTCCGTAATGGAGAAGCAAACAAACTTGTGTAGTTTTCTAATAGGTATAAGATTACAATGGAATGATTTGCGGAGTTAGATAGGTTTTCTCTCTATTTAGAGTGCAAGACACGAAACTATCTACCTGGATGATTCCTTAAAAGAGACATAGGCCTGCTCTTTCCTTGATAGACAAGTCAATAGGCTCGTGTAGTTTTCTAATTGTCAGATGAGGTCAACCGAATGATTCAGGGAGTTAGATAGGATTTCTCGATATTTCAAGTACAAGACATGTACTTAATAGAGAAGTATATATGGCCCCGTTCTTACTTTAATAGACAAGTAAATAGCCCTGTATAGTTAACTAATAGTTAGATGAGTGCAATAGAATGATTCGCAGAGTTAGATAATTTTTCTTGCTATTTGAAACACAAGACGCATAAGTATCCACGGAAAGATTCATTAAAGAGTTATGGCTCCATTCTTTCCTTAATAGAGAAGTAAATAGTCCTGTAGAGAAGTAATACAGATTGATTTATGGAGTTGGATAGGTTTTCTCTCTAATTGAAGTACAAGACATGTAACTATCCACATAATGATTCCTTAAAAGAGATATAGGATGTTCTTTCCTTAATGGGCAAGTAAATAGCCCGTGTAGTTTTCTAATGGTTAGATGAGTTCAACAGAATGATTCGGGGAGCTAGTTAGGATTTCTTGCTATTTCAAGTACAAGACGTGTGCCTATCCACAAAATGATTCCTTAAAATATATATGGCCTCATTCGTTCCTTAATGGACAAGTAAATTGCCCCATGTAGTTCAATAGAATGGTTTATAGAGTTAGATATGTTTTCTCTCTATTTGAAGCGCAAGACGCATAAGTATCCAAAGTATGATACCTTAGAAGAGTTATGGCCCCATTCTTTCCTTAATAGACAAGTAAATAGCCTTGCATAGTGTTCTAATGGTTATTAAATAGAATGATTTGTTGAGTTAGATATCTTTTCTCACTGTTTGAAATGCAAGACTTGTCATTGGACATTCTTAAAAGAGATATAACCCCGTTCTCTTCTTAATGAACAAGTATATGGCCCTGTGTAGTTTTCTAATGAGAGTTAAAAGGAATGATTTGCCGAGTTTGATAGGTTTTCTCTCTATTTAAAGTAAAAGAGGCGTAACTATCCACAGAATAATTCCATAAAAGATATACAAGCTCGTTCTTTCTTTAATGGACAAGTAAATAGCACTGTGTAGTTTTTTAATGGTTAGATGACTGCAAAGGAATGATTCTCAGAGTTAGCTAGGTTTTCTCGCCATTTAACATAGAAGACGTGTAACTATCCACATAATGATCCTTTAAAAGAGATATGACCCTGTTCTTTCCTTAATTGAGAAGTAAATAGCCCCGTGTAGTTTTCTAATGGTTAGATAAGTACAATGGAATGATTCATCACCTTAGATAGTTACGTATCTTAACTAACCACAAAATGGAATGATTCACAGACTTTGTGATGATTTCTCACTATTTGAAGTACAAGACTCTTAACTAACCACAAAATGATTCGTTAAAAGATTCATGACCCATTCTATCTTTCATGAAGTATATAGGCCCGCATAGTTTTCTAATGATTATTCAACGGAATGATTTATTGAGTAAGATAGCTTTTCCTATTTGAATTACAATATGTGTAACTATCCACGTAATGATTCCCTAAAATAGATATAGGCCCGATCTTTCCTTAATGAACAAGTAAATAGCCCCATGTAGTTTTCTAGTGGTTAGATGAGTTCAGCGGAATGGTTTGAGGATTTAGATAAATTTTCTCTCTATTTAGAGTACAAGACATGTAGCTAACTACCAAATGATTCCTTTAATGATATATGAACTCATTCTTTCCTTAATGGACAAGTAAATAGTCTCGTGCAGCAAGTTCAACAGCATAATTGGTAGAGTTAGATAGGTTTTCTTGCTATTTGATGTGCAAGATGCATAAATGCCCACGAAATGATTCCTCAAAGGAGATACAGCCATGTTCTTTCCTTTATGTGAAGCAAATAGCCCAAGAGTTAGATAGTTTTTCTCGCAATTTGAAATACAAAGCATGTAACTGTCTACATAATGATTCCTTAAAATAGAGATAGGCCCGTTCTTTCCTTAATGGACGAGTAAATAACCCTGTGTAGTTTTTTAATGGTTAGAGTTCGTTCAAGGAGTTAGATAGGTTTTCTAACTATTTCAAGTACAGGCCATGTAACCATCAATAGAATGATTTCTCAGACGTTATATGGCCTCGTTCTCTCCTTAATGGATAAGTAAATAGTCCTATGTAGTTATCTAATAGGTTTTCTCTCTTTTTGATGTCTTGTCATGATCTGTACACCTGCGGAGATATCATTTTTAGTGAACAATGGACAAGTAAATAGCCCCGTGTAGTTTTCTAATGTTTCGATGAGTACAACAGAATGATTTGTGGCCTTAGATAGTTTTTCTAGTCATTTGAAGTATAAGATATGTAACTATCTATAAAATGATTCCTTAAAAGAGATATTGCCCCATTCTATCCTTAAAGGGCAAGTAAATAGTGTAATTTTCTGATGGTTAGACGAGTACAATAGAATGATTCGTGGCCTTAGATAGTTTTTCTAGCCATTTGAAGTATAAGGCACATAACTATCCACATAATGATTCCTTAAATGAGATGTTGCCCCGTTCTATCTTTACAAGACACGTAAATAGCCTCATATATTTTATAATTGTTGGACGAGTACAACAGAATGATTCGCAGACTTCGCTATGTTTTCTCACTGTTTAAAGTACAAAACTCTTAACTAATCATAAAATGAAACATTAAAAGATAAATGGCTTGTTCTATCTTTAATGGAGTAAATAGCCCATTGTAGTTTTCTAGTGGTTATTTGATGGAATGATTTGTTGAGTAACATTGCTTTTCTAGATATTTGAAATACAATACGGGTAACTATCTACTTAATGATTCCTTAAAATAGATATAGGCGCAATCTTTCCTTAATAGACAAGCAAGTAGCCCCGTGTAGTTTTCTAATGGTCAGATGAGTTCAACAGAATGATTCAAGGAATTAGATAGGTTTTCTCGCTATTTAGAATACAAGACGTGTAACTATCTACAAATTGATTCCTTTAATGATATATGGCCTCGTTCTTTCCTTAATAGACATGCAAATAGCCCGTGTAGCTTTCTAATAGTTAGATGAGTTCAACAAAATGATTCACAAAGTTAGACAGGTTTTCTCGCCATTTGATGCGCAAGATGCATAACTCTCCATGGAACGATTCCTTAAAAGAGATATGGCCCTGTTCGTTCCTTAATGGTTAGATGAGTTCATTCAAGGAGTTGGATAGGTTTTCTCACTATTTCAAGTACAAGCCGTGTAACTATCCACAAAATGATTTTTAAAAAGATATACCACCGTGTTCTCTCCTAAATGGATAGGTAAATAGTCCCATGTAGTTATCTAATAGTTAGATGAGTTCAACAGAATTATTCATGGAGTTAGATGGGTTTTCCTGCTATTTGAAGTGCAAGATGGATAAGTATCCACAGAATGATTCCTTGAAACAGTTATGGCCTCGTTCTTTCCTTAATAGAGAAGCAAATAGCTCAGTATAGCTTTTTAACAGTTTATAAGAGTATAATGGAATGATTTACGGAGTTAGACAGGTTTTCTCACTATTTAAAGTACAAGACATGTAACTATCGACATAATGATTCCTTAAAAGAGACATAGGCATGTTCTTTGCTTAATGAACAAGTAAATAGTCCCGTGTAGTTTTCTAATAGTCAAAAGAGTACAATGGAATGATTCAGGGAGTTAGATAGGAGTTCTCGCTATTTGAAGTGCAAGACATGTAACTCTAGGATTATTCCTTAAAATATATATGGCCCTGTTCTTTTCTTCATTGACAAGTAAATAGCCCCGTGTAGGTTTTTTTTAATGGTTAGATGCGCTCAACTAATTGATTCATGGAGTTGAATATGTTTTCTCTCTATTTGAAGCACAGGACGCACAGGTATCCATGGCATGTTTCCTTGAAAGAGTTATGGCCCCATTATTTTCTTAATGGATAGGTAAATAGCCCTGTGTAGTTTTCTAATGGTTAGATGAGTTCAACGGAATGATTCATGGAGTTACATAGGTTTTCTCATTATTTGAAGTGCAAGACATATAAGTACCTGCCGATGATTCTATAAAAAAGTTATGGCCATGTCCTTTTCTTAATAGACGAGTAAATAGCCTCACGTAGTATTCTAATAGTTATTCAACAGAATGATTTGTTGTGTTAGATAGATTTTCTCACTATTTGAAATAGAAGACTCGTAACTGTCCACATAATGATTCCTTAAAAGAATTATAACCATGTTTCCTCCTTGATGGACAAGTAAATAGGCCAGTGCTGTTTTCTAACAGTTATAAGAGTACAACAAAATGATTTACAGACTTAGATAAGTTTTCTTACCACTTGAAGTACAAGACATGTATCTATTCACTGAATAATTCTTTAAAAGAGATTAATGCCCGTTCTTTCCTTAATGGACAAGTAAATAGCCCTAAATAGTCTCGTAAAGTTTTCTAATGGTTAGATGAGTACAATAGAATGATGCATGGCCTTAGATAGTTTTTCTCGCCATTTGAAGTATAAGACACTTAACTATCCACATAATAATTCCTTAAAAGAGATATTACCCCGATCTATTATTAAAAGACAAGTAAATAGCCTCGTATAGCTTTCTAATAGTTAGACGAGTACAATGAAATTATTCACAGACTTAGATATGTTTCCTTACTATTTGAAGTACAAGACTCTTAACTAATCACAAAGTAATTTGTTAAAAGATAAATGGCACATTCTATCTTTAAAGAATAAGTAAATAGCCCCATATAGTTTTCTAATAGTCATTCAATAGAATGATTTGTTGATTAAGATAGCTTTTCTCGCAATTTAAAATACAAGACGAGTAACTGTCTATGTAATGATTCTTTAAAAGAGATATATGCCAGTTCTTTACTTAATGGACAAGTAAAAAGCCCGTTGTACTTTCCTAGTTGTAAGATGAGTTCAATGGAATGAATTGAGAAGTTAGATAGGTTTGCTCACTATTTCAAGCATTAGGCATGTAACTATGCACAGAATGATTCCTTAAAAGATATGTAGCCCCATTCTTTCTTAATGGAGAAGTAAATAGCTCCGTGTAGTTTTGTAATGGTTAGATGAGTTTAACGGAATGACTCGTGGAGTTAGATAGGTTTTCTGGCTATATAAATATCCACAGAACGATTTCTTAAAAGAGTTATGGCCCTGTTCTTTCTTTAATGGAGAAGTAAACAGACTTTGTAGTTTTCTAATGGGCAAATGTGTTCCATGGAATGATTCACAGAGGTGGAGTTAGATAGCTTTTCTCGCTATTTGAAATACCAAAATGCATAACTGTCTATGTAATGATTCCTTCAAATAGCTATAGAGGCCCCTTCTTTCCTTAGAGGACAAGTAAATAGCCTCGCGTGATTTTCTAATGGATAGATGAGTTTAACAAAATGATTCGATGTGTTAGATAGGTTTTCTCGCTATTTCAAGTACAAGAAGTTTGACTCTCTACAGAATGATTTCTTAAAAGATATACGACCTCGCTCTTTCCTTAACGGACAAGTAAATAGCCCCGCCTTGTTTTCTAATGGTTAGATGAGTTCAACGGAATAATTCAGGTAGTTAGATAGGATTTCTCGCCATTTCAAGCACAAGACATGTAGCTATCCACAGAATAATACCTTAAAATATATATAACCCCATTCTTTCTTTAATAAATAAGCAAATAGCCCCGTGTAATTTTCTAATGGTTAGATGAGTTCAACAGAATAATTTGGGGAGTTAGATAGGATTTCTCACAATTTCAAGTATAAGACGTATAGCTATCCATAGAATGATTCCTTAAAATATATGTATCCATAGAATAATTCTTTAGTTCTTTCCTTAATGGACAAGTAAATAGTCCCGTGTAGTTTTCTAATAGTTAGATGAGTCTAACAGAATGATTTGCTATTTGAAGTACAAAATGCGTAACTATCCACGGAGTGATTCTTTAAAAGAGATGTCTCCAGTCCTTTCCTTTTAATAGACAAGTAAATAGTTTCTTGTAGTTTTCTAATTGTTAACTGAGTATGACAGAATGATTCGTGGCTTAGATAGTTTTTGTAGCCATTCGACGTACAAGACGCATTGCAACGCCCCGAGTTTTACGTACCTGAAAGGCTACTTGCAATGATCCCTTTATTTTAAACTATGCAGAAAAAATTACTTTGAACCATATGGAAATATTTTTTTTATAATACTCCAAAATTCAATGGGGTTGGAAAGTATAGAATGTGAAATACACTTTGCTGAGTATTCAACAAAAATTCACCCTAAGTATGGTGAATAAAGTAGGAGTTTACATATCCGGTCAACCAAAATTCAATTACATGACACTCCCTTAACAGAGCTTTAAACGAATAACAATTAAAAGTAGTGTTTTCCGATTATAATAAAAACGTAATATTTAATAGCCACTGCCACCGGTTTCGCCTCCCGCTGCAGCACCTTAAAAGTGTTTTAGAAAAACAATGAATGTTTTGAAGAAACACCCAGTAGTCTCAGCGCACAGTTTACAAGTTGCAATATTCACTTTTAAACAATTGTTCAACATATGATTCAGATAATCTCAACAAGTCAAAACATATGCTGCCGCGTGGGCTTAGCCAATTCTCATTCAACCTGTGAGTATATCTTATATAACATACTACTCAGGACATATCAAGCTTGATCCTACTGCCATGGTATAACTTACTATCCCGTGGATATATATATATATATATGTAAAATCAACGTAGTATCTAGGTATAACATGCTGGCATTACAAACTGAATCACATTCAACTCAAATCACATGCCATAAATTGCAACCCAAATATTTCACTAAGTGCACGTCGCTTAAAAATAAAACATTTAACTTTGAGAAGTGGACACTGCCTTAATTTCGTAGTTGGGTTTGAGTTTTCACGGCAATTAAACTTCAAAGGATCAACTTACCTCGTCTAGCCATATGAAATAAATTTTAAGTTAATAATCGAGAGGTTTATTTAAAATTCGCTAAGCTTTAAATTCTGAATAAAACAATATTCTTAAAAGTTTCGTATATAATATTGTTGTTAAAATGGATTCTTGTTTAAATTAAAAGATTACTTGGAAGTTGGAACTTTAGAACAACCAATTTTGGAAATTGAAATTAAACTATTTAGATTTAGAACATTTGAACCAACTTAAACATCAATAAAACCATGGGGACAAAAACACAACTCTATAAAATTTTTTGAGACTGAAATGACTTTAAATGAATCTTTTGGGGCTGATTTTTCTTAAAACAAAAGCTTTGAACTAATTTAAATGACAGTAAAACTCAAGGACTGAAATAATGGAGAACAAAACCCAAGGATTTAGGAGCAATTTCTACACAATTATATCTCTTAAAATTGGAAATTAGATGGAGAAGTCAATGCAGAGAGGGAGGGCGTCGATTTGGGTTTGAGCAAAAATGGTCGAAGGTTCAGAACATGTAGGCCTTGGGACAAGAAATGGATGGTTGAAAAATAGAGGTTCGATTTGGCCAGATGGGTCGTGGATTTCAACCAAGAGATGGAGGTCGTGAATGGAGGCTGCAGCTCAAGTGGTCCTGGGTTTGAAAGAGGGGTTCGAGCAACGGGATTGAGTTTGGGAGATGCTGGTCTGAGGGGGGTGCAGCACGGTTTTGGTTTCAGAACACCAGACAAGATGAAGTTCCGGCAGTGGTGAGCAGCCAACCATGGCTGTGGACGGTTCTGTTCCATTTCCTCATTCACATGTAGTTTTTATTTTCATCTTTTGAATTAGTTTGAATGTTTGGGCAAACGAGGTTGAAGGAAAACGAGGCTTAGTTTCCATAGTGGTTCAAAGGAGATGAACAGAATTGATTTGGAGAGGTGAAGGAATGGCATTGGCTATTTTGTGGGTTTGTGTCTGACTATTTTATGAGTACGTATGCAATTGGGAAGGAAATGTGTGAAACCAAATGGGCTGCTGTGTTCATGTGTATACCATGTAATTTATAGGACATAGTATAAGTGGAAGAAAAATTTACAAAATGAACAGGGGACTTACCTACTGATTTCTAACACTAGCCGAACATTGGTGTTTTGAGTTAACAGAAGGGAACAAAGTAACAACACAAAATATCTCTTGAATGGATCCAACTCGACAGAGGAAAGAACGCAGTGGAAAGTTTCCTTTTTTCGTTCTTTCACAGCAGTGTTTATAAGATAATTGAGAATATGACGATTACATTTGTAGAATGCTGAGTAGAATAGAAACTGTATATCAATCTGGGGAGAAACTGCAGTCCCTTTCTCCTCCCAGCCAGGTGGCGGGATATAGTATGGGAGGAGAACACTTTTAGAGAAACTGTCTGAGAATGTGGGTAGTTGATGAAGTCTTAGAAGATGTTTGGTCAAGCTTAGATTCTTAAATAAGCTGGCTAGAAATTGGATCAACCATTTTTTAGTAAATTGGACGGTAAAAAATTTTGAAATTGGATTTGTTTTTTAACAAAACGAAACTGGACTAAGAACTTTGCTTGGACTAAGTTCCTGTCAACAATTCTCAACTCAGTTGAGTTCATTAAATTTTGATCTTTGCTTTTAGATTTTAAAATCATTTTGTTCGAAACTAGACAAGCGCGAGGCATTAATTTACATTTGTGACCAATATCACACGATACCAAATAATAAATGGAAAGGTGGTAGCGACGCGCCTTAACTTACTAAGTATGTAAGAACTTAATTTTTTATGTATAAAAATTTCCGATCACTACAAACCTTTCCAGTTAAATTAATTTCGTCCTCAAAATTTAGCTTACTCGTTCTAAAGAGTTCTGGGTACTCGTTTAATATGTCCTCCTCTCTTTTCCAAGTTGCCTCTTCTGGATTGTGCCCACCCCGACTAGACCCTGACTAACGGATCGGCTCAATTTATTAGAACATGAACCCTTCTCTGAAGAATGGCCGATGGAGCTTCATCATATGTCAAGTCCTTCTAAACATCCACTGCTTGAGCATTAATCGCATGACTCAGATCTGGGACATACTTTTTGAGCATAGAAACATGGAATACATCATGCACCGCCAAAGGAAGTGCAAGACAATATGCCACATTTCCAATCCTTTCTAAGATCTCAAATGGTCCAATGAACTTGGGTTTCAATTTTCCTTTCTTCCCAAATCAAAGTATGCCTTTTATTGGAGCTACTTTAAGGAATACCTTTTCCTGACCTGAAACTCGATATTCTTCCTTCTCTTGTTGACGTAACTTTTCTATCTATCCTGAGACATCTTAATCCTTAATCTTGTCTTTTCAATATCTGGACTTATTTTCCTAACCAAATCAGGTCCTAACAACTTTCTTTCCCCAACTTCATCCCAATAAATCTGTGATTGGTACCTTTGACCATACAAGGCTTCGTATGAGGCCATACCGATGGTTGACTGAAAACTATTATTATACACGAATTCAACCAGTGGCAAATGTGTTTCCCAACTTCCACCCAAATCTAAGACGCAAGCCCTCAACATGTCCTCCAATATGCAGATAGTTCTTTCAGATTGCCCGTCAGTTTGAGGGTGATAAGCTGTACTAAATGTCAATTTAGTACCCATTGCCGAATGAAGTGATTTCCAAAACCTTGATGTAAATCTCGGATCTCTCTCAAACACTATAGACACAGGTACACCTTGAAGTCGTACAATCTCCCTGACATATATAAGGGCAAGCTGATCTAGGTCTAGATTCATCCAGACTAGTAGATAATGGGTAGACTTTATGAGCCTATCTACAATTACCCATATTGCATCATGCTTGCCTACTGTCTTAGGTAATCTGACCACAAAATCCATTGCAATGTTCTCCCACTTCCACTCTGGTATTTCCAGAGGATTAAGTAAAAATGAGGGTCTTTGATGCTCAGCCCACACCTACTGGCACTCCATACACCTTGCTACAAACTTTGCTATACTTCCTTTAATATTTCTCCACCATAAAGTATTTAGCAAGTCTCAATACATCTTGGTTCCACCGGGTGTGTAGCATAAGGGGCAGAATGAGCTTAAGTTAAAATCTCATTCCTCAGTTCCTTGTTCTTTGGTACACAAAGACGCCCTGTAAACATGAAAGCTTGGTTATTGCAGACCCGACTCTTGCTCTTTTCTTTTCCAGGAACTGGTCATCCTTGTGTGCATCCACAATCCTACCTCTTAGATCTGGTTTAATTGTCAATGCTGACAACAAAGCCCCTTTTTGCGTTGATGGTGTAGTCACCTCAATTCATAGGTTTTGGAAATCCTTAATTAAGTGACTCTATACAGTTCTAGTGTCGATAACTGTCCCACATTCTTTCTGTTCAAAGCCTCCGTGACCACATTAGCCTTACCCGGATAGTATAGGATAGTGCAGTCATAGTCCTTGACCAACTCCAACCACCTTCATTGTCTCATAGTCAAGTCCTTCTGGGTGAAGAAGTATTTGAAAGTCTTATGGTCCATATAGATCTCGCACTTAGTCCCTTATAAGTAGTGCTGCCAAATTTTGAGAGTGTGTACCACAGTAGCGAGCTCGAGATTGTGAGTTGTACCACAGTAGCGAGCTCGAGACAGTGAGTTGGATAGTTCTGTTCATACGATTCAATTGTCTGGGCGTATACGCAATTACTTTTCCTTTCTGCATTAAAACATATCCTAAACCAATTTTTGACGCATCGCTATAGATCACAAACCCATCTGAACCATCAGGTACCATCAAAACCGATGCTGAAACCAATCTCTCTTTGAGCTCCTAAAAGCTCTGCTCACACTTATTAGACCAACGAACTTAATTACCTTCCTTGTCAACTGCGTTAAAGGTCCTGCTATTTTCGAGAAGCCTTCTATGGATGGCCAATAATAACCATCTAAGCCTAAAAAGCTTCTCACTTCTCCAGCATTGGTAGGTCTAGATCAATTTGTGACAACCTCAACCTTGCTGGGATCTACTTCAATTCCCCGAGCTGTCACAATATGACCCAAAAATCCTACTCGATCCAGCCAAAATTCACACTTTTTGAATTTGGCATATAACTTCTCCCTCGTTAACCTATCTAACATCATTCTCAAATGTTCAGTATGTTGCTCAGAATTCCTTGAGTACATCAATATGTCATCAATAAACACAATAACGAATTCTTCCAAACATTGGTGAAAAACCCCATTCATCAGATCTATAAATAGAGTAGGGGCATTTGTCAAAATACCCTGACCTCAAATCAATTTTTAAGAAAATAGCTGCTCCCTTTAGCTAATCATATAAATCATCAATTCTCGGAAGTGGGTACTTATTCTTGATCGTCAACTTATTCAGTTCATGATAGTCTATGCACATCCTCATACTCTCATCTTTCTTCTTCACAGACAACATTGGTGCTCCCCAAGGTGAGACACTTGGTCAAATAAATCCTTTTTCCCAAAGTTTCTTTAACTGAACTTTCAGCTCTTGCAACTCTTTAGGTGCCATCCGATAAGGAGCTTTAGAAATAGGTGCAGCTCTTGACACCAAATCGATGGTAAATTCTATAGGCCTGTCGGGTACAATGCCTGGTAGATACTCGAGAAATACATCAGGGTACTCCCGTACCACCAGTACACGATCTAGAGATACCTTGTCCAAGGGCTTTTCCTGAAGACTAACCAAGTATCCCTAACAACTTTCTTTTGCCAACTTCTTTGCCTAAAGAGCCGATATAAGGTAAGGTAATGTTTTAATCCTCGACCCGTAAAACTTAAATTCTTCCTAACCATCTTTTTGAAAAATAACCTCTTTTTCATGGCATACAATGGTTGCCCGATTCTCACTAAGCTAGTCCATACCTAATATTATGTCAAAATCCTTCATTTCAATAACATCCAAATCTACCCCCAGGATTATTCTATCAAAGTCTATCTATTCCTCCCTAGACATCTTATTAGAGTCAATTATTCGACTTGATGGTAAACTAACTTCCAATACACTACCAGTTTTGCCTCCTACTAAATCCAATCTAGCTAGACAGGCAATAGATATAAAGGAATGCGTTGCATAAAACATAAATAAAAATTCCACAGACAGGAGTTCCAGAGATGGATAGAATACCTGCTATGACATTGGGGTCCTAGGTGGCCTGCTCATGAGTGATCGTAAAGACCCTGGCTTTGCCCTTCTTTGCCTGATCTACACCCCTTTCCTAACTGAACCTACACTCCTTAGCATAGTAGCTCAGCTGGCGACAACTGAAGCAAACATTATGTCCCATCCGACACTCTTCCCAGTGATATGTCTTAGGGCACTGTGGGGGACCTCCACTCTTCTGACCTCCACCGGTTCCTGTGTTCAGTTTCTTATTTGGGCCATGACCTCTATTCATATTCGGGTTCAGCCACTTACCTTTTCTGTAATCTTTCTGAGAATGCTGGCCTTCACTCCTCACACCAAAGTATGCTATTGCTTGAGCCCTTTTCACAACTTCCAAGTAGGTGGAGAGACCAAAGGCACACACAATCTACCTAATTTCATGTTGCAAGCCTCTCTCAAAGCGCCTAGCCTTCATCTGTTCAGTACTCGCTGGGTGAGGTGCATAGCGTAACATTTCCTCGAATTTTCTCTTGTAGGCAGTGATGTCTATATCTCCTTGGAGTAACTATAGGAATTGAACCCCTTTTTGATCATAGAGTGTCTGGGGAACAGATCTTATCGATCAACTCAGTTTTAAATTGAACCCAGGTCAGATTTCATTGCTCCTCCTCAGTCCTAGCAAAAGGTGCAGACTCTCACCGGTGACTAGCTCGTCCAACCAGCTTAAACTCTGCACATAGCACCTCCTGGTCCTCCATAGGGGATATATGGCAGAAAATCTTTTCCATAGTATAGATCCACTCCTCTGCCACTAAGGGTCCGCCTTCACCATTAAAGGTAGGTGGCAGATGCCTACGGAATTGCTCAATAATTGGCACTGCATGTGCAACTGGAGGTACCACAAGCGTTGGTGCCTGAGTTGGTGTTGGGGCCTGTCTCAACTCTTGTACTGACCTAAGCAAATCCCAAATTACAGTTGATTGTGTTGGTGCACCATTTCCTTACAAAACAAATAATATACGTATATGTAACACTTGAACATATAATAGACAACACAGTAGTAACATAAGAAATCCACAACTCTTAATAAACCGAAAAGGATGCATTCATTAGAACCAACAAAGTCTTTCAAAATGAAACATCGTGTAGCGTCATATGCTACACAACTGGTAATAAGAAACTATACAACTGAAAATAAAGCATGGTACAACCTACATAGGAACTATACTATCATCCTATCTCTACTCCTCGCTATCTGAGCTACTATGTGCCCTAAATCGCTTCGGTGGAGGGGGAATATCCTCCCAAGTGACATAAGACTTCGGCTCAGTGTCCTCAACAATCTCCACGTCTTTCTCAGGATCCTTCTCAAACTGAAACTCATACTCATCTTCCTCCGGATCCTCCTCAAACTCCTCTTCTGGATCCTCCTTTGGATCATCTTCCTCCTCAGGGTCTTTCTCCTCAAAAGCCTCAACTAGCATCGCCTCAATTGGCTGGAGCTCTGGTTCAACCTCATGCACTGGCTTAGGTTCATGTAGGAATGGCAATTTCAAATCTAAAACCCAATATCCGCGGGTACCCGCCCTGAACGGGGTGGGTAACACCCGCCCCGCTAAGTATTGGGTCAGATACGGGGTTAAGAATCTCACCCTGAATTCTTATCGAGTCGGGGACGAGTCGGGGACCCAGATCCGCCCCTAACCCAATACCAATAGGATTTTTTTTTTAATTATAAACAAAAAATTTGATATAAAAGGAGTAGTGAAGGGTTGTTACTTAAGTTCTGGCCTTAAATCAACAAGGCATCACAGCCTTGGCCACTAATTATTTTTTTTTTGTTAATTTTTTTAGCTAATCTAATACTAAGTCAAAATTTGAATTTCCTTACAATGAAAAATAAAATGAAGAAAACACAAGCTAGTGTATACACTAGACTCTAGTTTAGATGGTTTTTTAATTTTTTTTTGAAATGTAGATGGTTTTTTTGATGTTGTTTCTAATTTTTTTTTAATTTCTTAAGATTTTCTTAACGGGTATTTTTCTCGTACCCGCCCTAAACCTACCCCGCCCCATACCTGAATGACTCGGGTACGGGACGAGGGTTTCCTTAACGGGATAGGTACGGGGGAAGGCATACCCACCCCGATCCCGCCCCGTTCTCATCCCTAGGTTCAGGCTCGGGTTCAAACTCAAGCTTAGAATCAGACTTTGACCCCAACTCGAGATCAGCAAACCCTGGCTAGTCCCAGCCCTAATAGACTACCAACCTCTCATTGAATGTGTCAAAATCTAGTGCCACATTGAGTGACGTATTTCAGTCCTCAAACATAGCTCTAGCCCTCAACCACTCTCTACCGCGAAAGGTAGTGATGAAATGGCGGACATAGAGCTCTTCACTAATCTCGAAGTTTAGGCTAATGGCTTGAGCACGAGTACGCCGATAAGTCTCCACATGCTCCTCAATAGAACCCTCGGGTTATGCCTAAATTCCCCAAATGCCCTAAATACATTCCCAACTAGGATAGGATCACCTCCAGCTCCAGCTGCCATATGTGTAATACTAGTTATGTAAAGGTCTAATTTAAGTGGGGTATCTAATATCCACTTAACCAAATTTCGAGGGCTAAAAATCAAGATACATCCTTATTGGTCACACTTTAACATATAACATGAAATCGAACATCCTGCCAACTCAGCACAAATACATAAATACTTTTGACGACATCAACCATGATAACATTAAGCTTCCCATCGTATCTGTCACATATCATTATTAAAACGGGTACAAATATTCACAATCATGCTTTATACTATATCCAAATTGCATCTTAAAATTCTAAAGTAGAAACTTTACCTTGAAGCTGGCGGCAGGAACGATAGTTAGTGGCAAACTTAAATTAGAACAATTAATTATTTTAATGCTTAACCTTTACGTGAGTCTACAGGAACGTAATTCACACTCTAATACCAAATTGTAACGCCCCGCGTTTTACAAACCTGAAATGCTACTTGCAATTTTCCTTTTACTTTAAACTATGTAGAAGAAATTACTTTGAACCATGTAAAAATATTTTTTTCTTTTATAATACTCCAAAATTCAACGGGGTCGGAACGTATCGAATGTGAACACACTTTACTGAATATTCAACAAAACTGAACCCAGAGCAAAGTGAATGAAGTAGGAGTTTATATGTCTAGTCAGCCAAAATTAAATTACATGACACTCCCTTAATAGAGTCTTAAATGAATAACAATTAAAATTAGTGTTTTCAAATTATAATAAAAACGTTATATTTAATAGCCACTGCCACCGGTCTCACCACCCACTCTAGCACCTGAAAAGTGTTTTAGAAAAACAATGAGCGTTTTGAAGAAACACCCAGTAGCCTCGGCGTACGGTTTACAAGTTGCATTATTCACTTTTAAACAATCATTCAACATATGATTTAGATAATCCCAACAAGTCAAAACATACGTTGCCCGTGGGCTAGCCAATTCTCATTCAACCCATGATTGTATCTTATATAACATACTACTTAGGGCCTACCAAGCTTGATCGTACTACCATGGTATAACTTACCACACCATGGATATATAATTAAAATCAATGTACTATCTGGGTATAACATGTTGATATTACAAGCTAAATCACATTCAACTCAAATCACATGTCATAAATTGCAACTCAAACATTTCACTAAGTGCGCATCACTTAAAAATAAAACATTTAACTTTGAGAAGTAGAGACTACCTTAATTTCGTAGTTGGGTTTGAGCTTTTATGGCAATTAAACTTCAAAGGATCAACTCACCTCGTCTAGCCATATGAAATAAATTCTAAGTTAATAATCGAGAGGTTTATTTAAAATTCGCTAAGCTTTAAATTCTGAATAAAATGATATCCTTAAAAGTTTGGTATATAATACCATTGTTAAAATGGATTCTTGTCCCAATTAAAAGATTACTTGGAAGTTGGAACTTTATTACAACCAATTTTGGAAATTTAATAATTAAACTATTTAGATTTAGAACATTTGGACCAACTTAAACATCAATAAAACCATGGGGACAGAAATAGAACTCTATAAATTTTTTGAGACTGAAATGACTTTAAATGAATCTTTTGGGGCTGATTTTTCTTAAGAATAAAGCTTTGAACTAATTTAAACGACATTAAAACTCAAGGACTGAAATAATGCAGAACAAAACCCAAGGACTTGGGAGCAATTTCTTCACAATTATATCTCTTAAAATTGGAAATCAGATGGAGAAGTCAATGCAAAGAGGGAGGGCATCGATTTAGGTTTGAGAAAAAAATGGTCGAAGGTTCACAACATGGAGGTCTCAAGTCAAGAAATGGATGGTCAAAAAATAGAGGTTTGATTTGGCTAGATAGGTCGCGGGTTGAGGCTTTTGGGTTGTGGATTTCAACCAAGAGATGGAGGCCGTGGTTCAAATGGTCCTGGGTTTGAAAGAAGGGTTCGAGTAACGGGATTGAGTTTGGAGGGTGCTGGTTTGAGGGGGATGCAGCGCGGTTTTGGCTTCAGAACACTGGCCAAGACAAAGTTTCGGTAGTGGTGAGCAGCTGGCGATGGCAGTGGACGGTTCTATTCCATTTCCTCATTCACATGTAGTTTTATTTTCATCTTATGAATTAGTTTGAATGTTTGGGTGAATGACGTTGAAGGAGAACAAGGCTTAGTTTCCATGGTGGTTCAAACGAGATGAACGGAATTGATTTGGAGAGTGAAGGAAGGGCATTAGCTATTTTGTGAGTTTGTGTCTGACTATTTTATGAGTATGTATGCAATTGGGAAGGAAATGTGTGAAACCAAATGGGTTTCCGTATTCATGTGCATACCAGGTAATTTACATAACATAGTATAAGTAGAAGAAAAATTTACAGAATGAACAGGAGACTTGCCTACTGAATTCTGTCACTGGCCGAACATTGGTGTTTCGAGTTTGTAGAAGGGAAGAAAGCAACAAAACAAAATATCTCTTGCGTGGATCCAACTCAATAGAGAAAAGAATGTAGTGGAAAGTTTCTATTTTTTTTTCTTCTTTTCATAGCAACGTTTACAAGATAATTGCGAATATGACAATTACATTTTTAGAATGCTGAGTAGAATAGAAACTGTATATCAGTCTGGGGAGAAATTGTCTGAGAATGTGGGTAGTTGATGAAGTCTTAGAAGATGTTTGGTTAAGCTTAGATTCTTAAATGAGCTGGCTAGAAATTGGATCAACCATTTTTTTGTAAATTGGACGGTAACAAATTTTTAAATTGGATTTGTTTTTGAACAAAATGAAACCGGACTAAGAACTTTACTTGGACTAATTTCAGGTCAACAATTCTCAACTCGGTTGAGTTAACCAAATTTTGATCTTCGCATTTAGATTTTAAAATCAATTTGATCTAAGCTAGATGAGCGCAAGGCATTAATTTACTTCGGTGAACAATATCATGCAATACCAAATAATAAACGGAAAGGTGGTAGCAACGCGCCTTAACTCAGTAAATCTGTAAGAACTTAAATTTTTATTTATAAAAACTTCCCATCGCTACACGCATAACTATCCACGAAATGACTCCTTGAAAGAGATATTGCCCCGTTCTCTCTTTAAAGGAAAAGTAAATTGCCTTGTGTAGTTCTCTAATGGTTAGATAAGTAAAACAAAATCAAGACTTACATAGGTTTTTTGACCATTTGAAGTGCAAGACTTGTAACTAATTATAAAATGATTCTTTAAAAGATACATGGCCAGTTATATCTTTAATGGACCAGTAAATAGCCCTCGTAGTTTTCTTATATTTATTCAATGGAATGATTTATGGAGTTAGCTAGGTTTTCGCTATTAAAAATCCAAGATGCGCATCCACGTAATGATTTCTTAAAAGAGATATAGCACTGTTCTTTCCTTATTGGACAAGTGATGAGCCCTATATAGTTTTCTATTGGTTAGGTATGTTCAACAGAATGATTTATGGCCTTAAATTGTTTTCTAGTCATTTGGAGTACAAGACATAGAACTATCGACAGAATGATTCCTTAAAAGAGATATTGCACTGTTCTATCTTTATAAGATATATAAAAGGCTTGTGTAGCTTTCTAATGGTTAGACGAGTATAACAGAATGATTCATGGGCTTAGATAGGGTTTCTCGATTTGAAGTACAATACACAAGTAAATAGTCTCGTGTAGTTTTCTAATAGTTAGATGAGTTCAATAAAATGATTTGCAGAGCTAGATAGGTTTTCTCCCTATTTGAAGTACAAGACACGTAACTGTATGCAGAATGATTCTTTAAAAAGATATATGACCGTTCTATCTTAATAGACAAGTAAATAGCACTGTGTAGTTTTTAATGGTTAGATGAGTACAACAAAATGATTTGTGGCTTAAGATAGTTTTTCTAGCCATTTGACGTACAAGGCGCGTAACTATCCATGGAATGATTTCTTAAAAGAAATATTGCCCCATTCTATCTTTAAGGAAAAGTAAATTACCTCATCTAGTTTTCTAATGGTTAGACGAGTAAAACAGAATGATTTATAGGCTAAGATAGGTTTTCTTGCAATTTGATGTACAAGACTCGTAACAAATCATAAAATGATTCGTTAAAAGATACATGACCTGTTATATCTTTAATGGACAAGTAAATTGGCCGCGTAGTTTTCTTTTGTTTATTCAATGGAATGGTTTCTGGTGTTAGCAAGGTTTTCGCTATTTAAAATACAAGACGTGTCACTATGTACATAATGATTTCTTAAAAGAGATATAGCCCCGTTATTTCTTTAATGGACACGTGAATTGTGCCATGTAGTTTTTTAATGGTTAGATGAGTATAACTGAATTATTCACGGAGTTAGATAGGTTTTCTCATTACAAGAGATGTAACTATCTATAGGATGATTCTTTAAAAGGGATGTAGCCCCGTTCTTTTCTTAATCGACGATAAGTAGCCTTGTGTAGTTTTTCTAATGGTTAATGAGTTCAACAGAATGCTACGGGTAGTTAGATAAGTTTTCTCGCTATTTCAAGTCTCTACAAGACGTAGTTTTCTAATAGTTAGATGAGTTCAATAGAATGATTTGAGGCATTCGATAGGTTTTTTGTCTATTTGAAGCACTAGACACGTAACTATCCACGAAATGATTCTTTAAAAGAGATGTCGCCAGTCCTTTCCATAATAGATAAGTAAATAGCCATGTGTAGTTTCTAATGGTTTGGTGAGTTGAGCAGAATGATTTGTGGCGTTATATAGGTTTTTTTCGTTATTTGAAGCAGAAGACGCGTAACTATCCAATGTATGATTCTTTAAAAAAGATGTCGCCCATCCTTTCTATAATAGACAAGTGAATAGCCCCGTGTAGTTTTCTAATGGTTAGATGAGTACAATGGAATGATTTGTGGCTTAAATGGTTTTTCTAGCCATTTGAAGTACAAGATACATAACTGTTCACAGAATGGTTCCTAAAAAGAGATATTGCCCCATTCTATCTTTAAAGGAAAAGTAAATAGCCTCATGTAGATCTCTAATGGTTAGACAAGTACAACTCAATGATTCTCACTATTTGAAGTACAAGAGTCGTAACTAAACATAAACAATTCGTTAAAAGATATATCGCATGTTCCATCTTTAATGGACAAGTAAATAACCCTGTATAGTGTTCTAATAGTTATTCAATGGAATAATAATTTGTTGTGTTAGATAGCTTTTCTTGTTATTTGAAATACAAGACGCGTAACTATATAGGTAATGATTCTTTAAAAGAGATGTAGCCCTATTCTTTCCTTAATAGACAAGTAGATAGCCTATATAGTTTTCTAACGATTAGATGAGTACAACGGAATGATTGACAGAGTTTGATAGGTTTTCTCGCTATTTAAAGTACAAAACGCGTAACTATCTGCAGAATAATTTTTTAAAAGAGATATAGGCCCATTCTTCACTTAATGGAAAGGTAAATAACCCTGGGTAGTTTTCTGATGGTTAGATGAGTTCAACAGAATGATTCGGGGAGTTAGATAGGTTTTCTAGCTATTTAAGTACAAGACATGTAACTATCCATAGAATGATTCTTGAAAAGATACACAGCTCCGTTCTTTCCTAAGTAGACAAGGAAATAGCTCTCGTGTAGTTTTTAACAGTTTGATGAGTTCAACAAAACAATTCACAGATTTGGGTAGGTTTTCTAGCTATTTGAAGCACAAGATGTGTAACTATCCATAGAATGATTCTTTAAAACATTTATGGCAGTTCTTTCCTTAATAGACAAGAGATCGGAAGAGCACACGTCTTAGATAGTTTTTCTAGATATTTGATTTACAAAACATGTAACTATCAATGGAATGATTCCTAAAATCCGATCTCCACATTCTATCTTTAAAGGAAAACTAATTTGCCTTGTGTAGTTTTCTAATGGTTATATGAGTAAAACGGAATGATTCATAGATTTAGATAGGTTTTCTCACTATTTGTTACACAAAACTCGATGGACGGTTATGTCTTTAATGGACAAGTAAATAACCCACTTAGTTTTCTTATGTTTATTCCAATGGAATGGTTTGTGGACTTAGCTAGGTTTTCACTATTTAAAATACAAGGCTCGTAACTGTCCATGTAATGATTCCTTAAAAGAGATATAACCCCATTCTTTCCTCAATAGACACGTAAATCACCCCGTGTAGTTTTCTAATGGTTAGATGAGCACAACGGAATGATTTATGGCCTTAATAAGTTTTTATAGCCATTTGAAGTGCAAGACATGCAACTATACACAGAATGATTCTTCAAAGTAGGCATTACCCCATTCTATCTTTATAAGACAAGTAAATAGACTTGTGTAGTTTTCTAATAGTTAGACAAGCACAAAGGAATGATCCACGAACTCAGATAGGTTTTCTCGTTATTTGAAGTACAAGACTCTTAACTAATCATAAAATGATTTGTTTTATGATTTTGAAAAAAGATACATTGCCCTTCCTATCTTTAAAGAACAAGTAAATAGCCCCACGTAGTTTTCAAATAATGATGCATAACTGTCTACGTAATGATCCCTTAAACAAGATATAGCCCCCGTTCTTTACTTAATGGAGTAGTAAATAGTCTCACGTAGCTTTCTAATAGTTAGATGAGTACAATGAAATGATTTGTAGAGTTAGGTTGGTTTTCTCATGATTTGAGCTGCAAGACTCTTAATCAATAATTCAAATCATAAAATGATTTGCTAAAAGATACATGACCCCTCCTATCTTTAAAGAACAAGTAAATATCCCAATGTAGTTTTCAAATGGTTATTCAATGGAATGATTTGTTGAGTAGGATGGCTTTTCTCACTATTTGAAATACAAGATG
>CAVNYN010220153.1:43147-72886 GCA_963692815.1 Nyctanthes arbor-tristis
AACTAATCATAAAATGATTTGTTTTATGATTTTGTTAAAAGATACATTGCCCTTCCTATCTTTAAAGAACAAGTAAATAGCCCCACGTAGTTTTCAAATAATGATGCATAACTGTCTACGTAATGATCCCTTAAACAAGATATAGCCCCCGTTCTTTACTTAATGGAGTAGTAAATAGTCTCACGTAGCTTTCTAATAGTTAGATGAGTACAATGAAATGATTTGTAGAGTTAGGTTGGTTTTCTCATGATTTGAGCTGCAAGACTCTTAATCAATAATTCAAATCATAAAATGATTTGCTAAAAGATACATGACCCCTCCTATCTTTAAAGAACAAGTAAATATCCCAATGTAGTTTTCAAATGGTTATTCAATGGAATGATTTGTTGAGTAGGATGGCTTTTCTCACTATTTGAAATACAAGATGCATAATTGTCCATGTAATGATTCCGTAAGAGATATAGCCCAATTCTTTACTTAATCGACAAATAAATAGCCCCGTGTAGTTTTCTAATGATTAGGTGAGTACAATGGAATGTTTCGTGGAGTTCAATAGGTTTTCTCGCTATTTGAAGTACAAGATGCGTAACTATCCGCAAAATGATTCCTTAATGGACTAGTTAAATACTATCATGTAGTTTTCTAATGGTTAGATGAGTTCAACGGAATGATTTATGGAGTTAGATAGGTTTTCTCACTACTTAAAGTCCAAGATGCGTAATGATCAACGGAATGGGTCTTTAAAATAGATGTGGCCCTGTTCTTTCCTTAATAGACAAGTGAATAGCCCCTTAGATATGTGAAACGGAATGATTCGTGGCTAAAGATAGTTTTTCTCACCATTTAAAGTACAAGACGTGTAACTATCTATGGAATGATTCTTTAAAAGAGATGTTAGCCCATGCTATCTCTAAGGACAATTAAAGAGTCTTGAACAGTTTTCTAATGGTTACAAAATACAACAAAATGATTCAGTGACTTAGATAAGTTTTCTTGCTATTTGAAGTATAAGACTCGTAAGTAATTATAAAATAATTCATTAAAATGATTTGTAGAGTTATATAGGTTTTCTCACTCTTTGAAATACAAGACACATAACTGTCCACGTGATGATTCCTTAAAAAAGATATAGCCCGTTCTTTCATTAATGGACAAGTGAATAGCACCATGTAGTTTTTTAATAGTTAGATGAGTACAATGGAATGATTTGTGGAGTTAGATTGGTTTGCTTTCTATTTGAAATACAAGACATGTAACTATCCACATAATGATTCTTTAAAAGAGATATGATCTCATTCTTTCCTTAATGGATAAGTAATAACCCCGTGTAATTTTCCAGTGGTTAGATGAGTACAACCAAATACAAGACACGTAAGTAAATAACCTCGTATATTTTTCTAATGGATAGACAAGTAGAGAGGAATAATTCACATAGTTAGACGTGTTCTCTCACTATTTGAAGTACAAGACTCTTAACTTATGATTAGTTAAAAGATACATGGCCCGTTCTATCTTTAAAGAAAAAGTAAATAGCCCCCACATAGTTTTCTAGTGGTTATTCAATAGGATGATTAGTTGTGTAAGATAGCTTTTCTTGTATTTGAAATACAAGATGCGTAACTGTCCATGTAATGATTCTTAAAAAGACATATCCCCGTATAGTTTTATAACCCCGTGTAGTTTTCTAATGGTCAGTTGAGTTCATCAGAATGACTAGGGAAGCAAGATAGGTTTTCTCACTATTTCAAGCACAAGACATGTAACTATCCACAGGATAATTTCTTAAAAGACAAATAACCTCGTTCTTTTCTTAATGGACAAGTAAATAGCCCAATGTAGTTTAATAATGGTTAGATGAGTTTAAATGAATGATTCACAAAGTTAGATCGGTTTTCTTGCTATCTATATGGTAAGAGGTATAAGTAAGCATCCATAGAAGGATTCCTTAAAAGTGTTATGGCCCTGTTTTTTACTTAATCGAAAAGTAAATAGCCCTGTGTTCTTAGATAGGTTTTCATGCTATTTATTACTCATAAAATAATTCGTTAAAAGATACATGGCCTATTATATCTTTAATAGACAAGTAAATAACCCGCATAGTTTTCTAATGGTTATTGAACAAAATCATTTGGAGAGTTAGATAGGTTTTCTTGCTATTTCAAGTACAAGACATGTAATATTCACATAATGATTTCTCAAAGATATATGACCATTTTCTTTCCTTAATGGACAAGTAAATAGCCACATGTTGTTTTATAATAATGGTTAGATGAGTTTATTCCGATCTCAAAATGATTCACAGAGTTAGATAGGTTCTCTCACTATTTGTAGTGACAAGACGCAAAAGTATCCACATAATGATTCCTCAAAAGATTTTTCACCCTATTCTTTCCTTAATGGATAAGTAAATAGACCTTATAGTTTTCTGATGGTTGGATGAGCACAGCAGAATGACTCGCGCCTAGCCATTTGAAGTACACGTTGTGTAACTATCCACAAAATGACTTCTTAAAAGTGATATTGTCCAGTTATATTTTTATGGGAGAAGTAAATAGCCTCGCGTAGTTTTGCTAATGGTTAGATAAGCACGACGGAATAGTTCACTAACTTAGATAGGTTTTCTCACTATTTGAAGTATAAGGCTCGTAACTAATCATAAAATGATTCGTTAAAAGATACATCATCTGTTCTATCTTTAATGGACAAGTAAATAGCCCCGTGTAGTATTCTAATGGTTATTTAATAGAATGATTTGTTGAGCTAGATAGGTTTTCTCGCTATTTGAAGTACGAGACATGTAACTATCAACAGAATGATTCCTTAAAAGAGATATAAGCCCATTTGTTCCTTAATGGAAAAATAAATAGCCACATGTAGATTTCTAATTGTTAGATGAGTTCAATGGAGATTCAGAGAGTTAGATAGGTTTTCTCGCTATTTCACGTATAACTATCACAGAATGATTCCTTAAAAGATAAATATAGCGTCATTCTTTCCTTAATGGACAAGTAGATAGCCCCATATAGTTTTCTAACGGTTAGATTAGTTTAACAGAATGATTCACGGAGTTAGATAGGTTTTCTCAAAATTTGAAGCACAAGACGCATAAGTATCCACCGAATGATTTCTTAAAAGAGTTGTGGCCTCTTCTTTCCTTAATAGAGAAGTACATAGTCCCATGTAGTTTTCTAATGGTTAGATGAGTACAATGGAATGATTCACGCATTAGTGCTTCTACCCATTTGAAGCGCACATCATGTAACTATCCACGAAATGACTCCTTAAGATATTGTCATGTTCTGTTTTTAAGGGACAAGTAAATAGGCTCGTGTAGTTTTCTAATGGTTAGAAGAGTACAACGGAATGATTCACGGACTTAGATTTTCTCACTATTTGAAGTACAAGATTTGTAAGTAGTTATAAAATGATTTGTTAAAAAATACGTGACCCATTCTATCTTTAATGGACAAGTAAATAGCCTTACATAGTTTTCTAATGGTTATTCAATAGAATGATTCATAGACTTAAATAGCTTTTCTCACCATTCTTTCCTTAACAGACATTGATAGCCCCGTTTTGTTTTCTAATGGTCAAATGAGTTCAGCGGAATGATTTGTAGAGACAAATAGCTTTTCTTAATATTTGAAATACAAGATGTGTAACTATCCATGGGATGATTACTTAAAAGTGATATAGCCCCATTCTTTCCTTAATAGACAAATAGATAGCCCCATCTTGTTTTCTAATGGTCAAATGAGTTCAGCGGAATGATTTGTAGAGACAAATAGCTTTTCTTAATATTTGAAATACAAGACATGTAACTATACATGTAATGATTCCTCACATGAGATATAGCCCATTCTTTTCTTAATGGACAAGTAAATAGGCCGTGTAGTTTTCTAATAGTTAGATGAGTACAATGGAATGATTCACAGAGTTGGACATGTTTTCTCGCTATTTAAAGTACAAGATACCTAGCTACCCCGTGTTTTCTCGCTATTTGAAATGCAAGACGCCAACTATCCACAGAATGATTCTTTAAAAGAAATATTTGCTCGTTCTTTCTTTATTGGACAAGTAAATAGCCCCTTATATTTTTCTAATGCTTATATTAATTCAACAGAATGATTAGGAGAGTTAGATGGGTTTTCTCGCTATTTCAAGTGCAAGACGTGTAACTATCCAGAGAATGATTCCTTAAATGATATATGCCACATTATTTCCTTAATGGACTAGTAAATAGTCTCACATATTTTCTAATGGTTAGATGAGTTCAACGGAATGATTCACAGAGTTAGATAGGTTTTCTTACTATTTAAAGCACAAGATGCATAAGTATGCACATAATAATTCCTTAAAAGATTTATGGCCCTTTCTTTCTTTAATGGACAAGTAAATAGACCCCCGGTAGTTTTCTAATGGTTAGATGAATTCAATGAAATGATTTCGGAGTTAGATAGGCTTTGTAGTATTTGAAGCACAAGACACGTAACTCTCTATAGAATGATTTCCTTAAATGTGATATGGCACCGTGCTTTCTCGTATTTGAAGCACAAGACACGTAACTATCTACGGAATGATTCCTTAAATGTGATATGGCCCTATTCTTTCCTAAATCGACAAGGAAATAGCTCTATGTAGCTTTATAATGTCTATATGAGTACAACATAATGAGTCGTGGCCTTAGATATTTTTTCTAGCCATTTGAAGTATAAGACGCATGATTATCCACAGAATTATTCTTTAAAAGAGATATTACCCCCATTCTATCTTTAAACAACATGTAATTAGACTCGTGTAGTTTTCTAATAGTTAGACAAGTACAATGGAATGATTCACAGACTTCAATAGGTTTTCTCGCTATTTGAAGCACAAAAATCTTTAAAAGGTACATGGCCCATTCTATCTTTAATGGATAAGTAAATAGCCCGTGTAGTTTTCCATTGGTTGGTCAATAGAATGATTCATGGAGTTAGATAGTCTTTCTTGCTATTTGAAATACTAAAAGCACAACTATCTACGTAATGATTCCTTAAAAGAGATGTAATCTCATTCTTTCTTTAATGGACAAGAAAATAGCCTCAGTTATTTTTCAAAGGGCTAGAAACGTACAATGGAATGATTCGTGGGCTTATATATGATTTAAAGCTATTCAAATTACAAGACACGTAACTGTCCAAGGAATGATTCAGTTAAAGAGATATGGCCCCGTTGTATCTTTAAAGGACTAGTAATTATCCTTGACTATTTTTCTAGTGGCAAGAAGAGTAAAATGGAATGATTCTTGGCCTTAAATATGATTTCATGCTATTCAATTTACAGGACATGTAACTATCTAAGGAATGATATGTTAAAAGAAATATGGCACTATTCTTTCTTTAAAGAACAAGTAAATAACCTCAGCCATTTTTCCAATGGCTAGAAGTATACGAAGGAATGATTGTAGGCTTAGATATGATTTCAAGCTATTCCAATTAAAAGACGCGTAACTATCCAAGGATTGGTTCATTTAATGAGATACGACACCGTTCTTTCTTTGAAGGACAACTAGATAGCCTCGGCTATTTTTCCGATAGCTAGAAGCATAGAAGGGAATGATTTGCAAAGGCTTGATTTGATGCCTTTGATATCATTTCATGTTATTTGAATTACAAGACATGTAACTATCTAATAAATGATTTGTTTAAAGAGATATGGCCCTGTTCTATCTTTATAGGACAAGCAAATAGCTTCAGCTACGTTTCTAATGGCAAGAAGAGTACAATGAAATGATTCCTAGCCTTAGATATGGTTTCATGCTATTCAAATTACAAGCGTAACTATCCAAGGAATGATTCGTTCAGAGAGATATGGTCCTTTCTTTCCTTAAAGGACAAGTAAATAGCTACAAGTGTATTTCTTAGTGGTTAGATGAGTCAAACAGAATAATTCACAGCCTTAGATTTGTTTTTGTGCTATTTGAAGTACAAGATGCATAGCTATCCAAGGAATGATTCGTTTAAAAAGACATGGGCCCGTTATTTCCATAAAGGGCAAGTAGTAAATAGTGTCAGCTATTGTTCTAATGGCTAGATGCGTACAATGGAATGATTCGTGGGCTTATATTCAATTTCAAGCAATTTGAATTACAAGATGCGAAACTGTATAAGGAATGATTAATTCAAAGAGATATGGCATCGTTCTTTACTTAAAGGACAAGTAGATAGCCTCGGCTATTTTTCTAATGGCCAGAAGCGTACAATGAATGATCCGCGGCCTTCGATATGATTTCGTGCTATTCAAATCACAAGACGTGTGACTATTGAAATTCGATTTGTTCAAAGAGATATGACTCCATTCTTTTCTTAAAGAACAAGTAAATAACCTTGTCCATTTTCTAATGGCATGAAGAGTACAGTGAAATGTTCCTGGCGTTAGATTCGATTTCATGCTATTTGAACTACAAGATACGTAACTATCCAAAGAATGATTCGTTTGAAGAGACATAGCCCTCCCTGTTCTTTCCTTAAAGGACAAGTAAATAGCCTCAACTATTTTTCTAATAGCTAGAAGCATACAATGGAATGATTCAGTGGCTTTGATATGATTTCAAGCTATTCGAATTGCAGGACGTGTAACTATCCAAGGAATGATTCGTTCAAAGAGATATTTCACCATTCTTTCATTAAAGAGATGTAGATAGCTTTGGTTATTTTCCTAATGGCTAGAAGTACGCAACGGAATGATTTGCAGCCTTTGATATGATTTCATGCTATTTGAGTTTCAAGACCCGTAACTATCCAAGGAATGATTCGTTCAAATAGATATAGCCCGGTTCTATCTTTATAGGACAGCTAAATAGCCTTAGTTATTTTTCCAATGGCAAGAAGACTACGACGAAATGATTCCTGGCCTTAGAAATGATCTCATGCTATTCGAATTATAGTAGGTGTACCTATCTAAAGAATGATTCGTTCAAAGAGATATGGCCCGTTCTTTCCTTGATGGACAAGTACGTAGTCTGGGACATTTTACTAATGGCTAGTACAGTGGAATGATTCTTGACCTTAGATATGATTTCATGCTATTCGAATTACAAGACACGAAACTGTCTAAGGAATGATTCGTTTAAAGAGACATTCTCCATTCTTTCCTTAAACGACAAGTAAACAGCCTTAGCTATTTTGCTAATGGCTAGAAGCATACTATGGTATGATTCGTGGGCTTATGTATGATTTCAAACTATTTGAATTATAAGATGCGTAACTATTAAAGGAATGATTCGTTCAAAGAGATAGGGCACCGTTCTTTCCTTAAAGGACAAGTAGATAGCCTAGGCTATTTTTCTAGTGGCTAGAAGTGCAAAATGGAATGATTCATGGCCTTTGATATGATTTCATGCTATTCAAATTACAAGACGCGTAACTATCCAAAAAATGATTCGTTCAAAGAGATATAGCCCAATTCTATCTTTATAGAACAAATAAATAGCCACAGCTATTTTTCGAATCGCAAGAAGAGTACAACAAAATGATTTTATGCTATTCAAATTATAGTGTGCGTACCTATCTAAGGAATGACTCGTTCAAAGAGATATGGCCCTCTCTTTCCATAAAGGACAAGCAAATAACCCCAAGTGTTTTTTTAGTGGTTAGACAAGTATCACAAAATGATTCACAGCCTTAGATTTGTTTTCATGCTATACAAAGTACAAGATGCATAGCTATCTAAGGAATGATTCACCCCCGTTCTTTACTTAAAGGACTAGTAAATAGTCTTGGCTATTTTTCTAATGGCAAGAAGAGTATAAAGAGTGATTTGTGGTGTTCGATATGATTTCATGCTATTCGAATTCCAAGACGCGTAACTACCCAAGGAAAGATTTGTTCAAAGAGTTATGTCAACGTTCTTTCCTTAAAGGACAAGTAGATAGCCTCAACTATTTTTCTAATGGCTATGCTATTCAAATTAAAAGACGCATAACTATCCAATGAATCATTCGTTTGAAGAGATATGGCCCCATTCTATCTTTATAGGACAAGTAAATAGCTTTGGCTATTTTTCTAATGGCAAGAAGAGTACAACGGAATGATTCCCAACCTTAGATACAATTTCATGCTATTTAAATTACAAAATGTGCAACTATCCAAGGAATGAATTGGTCAAAGAGATATGGTTGTTTCTTTCCTTAAAGGACAAGTAAATAGCTGCAAGTGTTATTCTTAGTTGTTAGACGTGTAAAATGGAATGATTCGTAGCTTTAGATTGGTTTTCAGGCCATTCGAAGCACAAGTTGCGTAACTATTCGATGTATGATTCGTTTAATGAGATATGGCCCTGTTCTTTTCGTAATGTACCAGTAAATCACCTCGGCCATTTTTCTAATGGCAAGAAGAGTACAATGGAATGATTTCCAGATCTTAGATATTATTTCATGAATTCAAATTACAAGACACGAAACAATCCATGGAACAATTCATTTAAGGAGACATGGCCCCATTCTTTCCTTAAAGAACAAGTAAAAGGCCTCAGCTATTTTTCTAATGACTAGAAGCATACCATGGAATGATACGTGGGCATAAATATGATTTCAAGCTACTTGAATTTCAAGACGCGTAACAATCCATAGAATGATTCCTTCAAAAAGATGCGACACTGTTCTTTCTTAAAGGATAAGTAGATAACTTCAGCTATTTTTCAAATGGCTAGAAGCTTACAATGGAATGATTCATGACCTTTGATACGATTTCAGGCTATTCAAATTACAAGAGGCGTAACTATCCAAGGAATGATTTGTTTAAAGAGATATTCCCATTTTATCTTTATAGATAAGTAAATAGCCCTGACAGTTTTTCTATTGGCAAGAAGAGTACAATGGAATGATTCCTAACCTTAGATATGATTTCATGCTATTCAAATTATAGGATGCATAACTATCAAAGGAATGATTCATTCAAAGAGATATGGCCCCATTCTTTCCTTAAAGGGCAAATAAATAGTCTCAACAATTTTTCTAATGACATGACGAGTACAACCAAATGATTCCTGACCTTAGATATGATTTCATGCTATTCGAATTAAAAGACATGTAACTATCCAAGGAACGATACGTTTAAAGAGATATGACCCGTTCTTTTCTTAAAGGACAAGTAAATAGACTCAGCTATTTTTCTAATGCACGCAGTGTACAACATAATGATTTGTGGACTTATATATGATTTCAAGGTATTCAAATTACAAGAAACATAATTATCTAAGCAATGATGCATTTAAAGAATATGGCCCCTTCTATTTTTAAAGGACAAGTAAATAGCCCCAAGTGTTTTTCTTAGTGGTTAGACGAGTAAAATGAAATGATTTGCGGCCTTAGATATGTTCTTGTTCTATCAGAAGTACAAGATGTGTAGTTATATAAGAAATGATTCATTTAAAGTGATATGGGCCCATTCTATCTTTAAAGGAAAGGTATATAGCCGCGGCTATTTTTTCAATGGTAAGAAAAGTAAACTGGAATGATTTCCGGCCTTAGATATGATTTCATGTATTCAAATTAAAAGACATGTAACAATCCAAAGAATGATTCGTTTAAAGCGATATGGCCCCGTTCTATCTTTGAAGGACAAGTAAATAGCCAAGGCTATTTTTCATGATTTCATGCTATTCGAATAACAAAACACATAACTATCTAAGCAATGATTCATTTAAACTGATATTACGCTCTTTCCTTAAAGGATAAGTAAATAGTCATAGGTGTTTCTCTTAGTGGTTAGACGAGTAAAATGGAATGATTCGCGGCCTTAGATATGTTTTCATGCTTTTAGAAGTACAAGATATGTAACTATTCAAGGAATGATTCGTCTAAAGAGATATGAACCCCTTGTTTCCTTTGGACAAGTAGATAGCCTTAGCAATTTTTCAAATGGCTAGCAGCGTACAACGGAATGATTCACAGCCTTTGATATGATGTCATGCTATTTGATTTACAAGACACATGACTATCCAAGGAATGATTTGTTTAAAGGGATATGTCCCGTTCTAACTTTATAGGACAAGTAAATAGCATCGGCTACTTTTCAAATGGCAAGAAGACTAAAATAGAATGATTCCCAACCTTAGAAATGATTTCATGCTTTTTGAATTACAAGATGCCTAACTATTCAAGGATTGATCAGTTCAAAGAGATATGGCCGGTTCTATCCTTAAAAGACAAGTAAATAGCCTTCAGTGTTTTTCTTAGTGGTTAGACGAGTAGAACAGAATGATTTGTAGCCTTAGATTTGTTTTCATGCTATTCAAAGAAAAAGATGCATAACTATCAAAGGAATGATTTGTTTAAAGAGATCCCCATTCTTTCCATAAAGGATAAGTAAATAGCCTTGGCCATTTTTCTAATAGCAAGAAGAGTACAACGAAATGATTCGCGGCCTTTGAAATGATTCCATGCAATTCAAATTACAAGATGCATAACTATAAAGGTTTTTATAGAGCAATTAAATAGCCTCAGCTATTTTCTAATGGCGAGAAGAGTACAACGGAGTGATTCCCGGCCTTAGATATCATTTCATGCTATTTGAATTACAAGACGCGTAACTATCTACCGAATGATTTGTTCAAAGAGATACGGCCCTTACTTTCCTTAAAGGACAAGTCCCCAACTTTTTTTCCTAGTGGTTAGAAGAGTAAAACGGAATGACTCACAACTTTAGATTTTCTTTCAGGCTGTTCCAAGTACAAGATGCGTAACTGTCAAAAGAATGATTAGTTTAGAGAGATATGGCCCGGTTCTTTCCTTAAAAGGAAAAATAAATAGCCTTAGTCATTTTCTAATGGCTATAAGTGCACAATGGAATGGTTTGCGACTTTTGATATGATTTCATGTTATTCAAATTACAAGACTCGTAACTGTACATGGAATGATTCGTATAAAGAGATATGGCCTCATTCTACCATTATAGGACAAAAAGTATACAAAGGAATGATTGTAGGCTTAGATATGATTTCAAGCTATTCCGATTAAAAGACGCGTAACTATCTAAGGATTGGTTCGTTTAAAGAGATATGACACCGTTCTTTCTTTGAAAGACAGCTAGATAGCCTCCGCTATTTTTCCGATAGCTAGAAGCATAGAAAGGAATGATTTGCAAAGGAATGATTTGATGCCTTTGACATCATTTCATGTTATTCGAATTACAGGACATGTAACTATCTAATAAATGATTTGTTTAAAGAGATATGGCCATGTTCTATCTTTATACAAAAGCAAATATCTTCGGCTATGTTTCTAATGGCAAGAAGAGTACAACGAAATGATTTCTAGCCTTAGATATGGTTTCATGCTATTCAAATTACAAGCAGCGTAACTATCCAAGGAATGATTCGTTCAAAGAGATATGGTCCTTTCTTTCCTTAAAGGACAAGTAAATAGCTACAAGTGTATTTCTTAGTCGTTAGATGAGTCAAATAGAGTGATTCGCAGCCTTAGATTTGTTTTTGTGCTATTTGAAGTACAAGTTGCATAGCTATCCAAGGAATGATTCGTTTAAAAAGACATGGGCCCGATATTTCCATAGAGGACAAGTAGTAAATAGTGTCAGCTATTGTTCTAATGGCTAGATGCATACAATGGAATGATTCGTGGACTTATATACGATTTCAAGCAATTTGAGTTACAAGATGCAGAACTACTTAAGGAATGATTAATTCAAAGAGATATGGCATCGTTCTTTACTTAAAGGGAAAGTAGATAGCCTTGGCTATTTTTCTAATGGCTAGAAGCGTACAATGGAATGATTCGCGGCCTTTGATATGATTTCGGGCTATTCAAATCACAAGACGTGTGAATATTGAAGGAATGATTTGTTGAAAGAGATATGACCCCATTCTTTTCTTAAAGAACAAGTAAATAACCTTAGCCATTTTATAATGGCATGAAGAGTACAGCGAAATGTTCCTGGTGTAAGATACGATTTCATGCTCTTTGAACTCCAAGATACGTAACTATCCAAAGAATGATTTGTTTGAAGAGGCATAGCCCTGTTCTTTCCTTAAAGGACAAGTAAATAGCCTCAACTATTTTTCTAATAGCTAGAAGCATACAATGGAATGATTCAGGGGCTTTGATATGATTTCAAGCTATTCGGATTACAGGACGTGTAACTATCCAAGGAATGATTTGTTCAAAGAGATATTTCACCATTCATTCATTAAAGGACAGGTAGATAGCCTCGGCTATTTTCCTAATGGCCATAAGTGCACCAATGGAATGATTTGCGGCCTTCAATATGATTTCATGCTATATGAGTTTCAAGAGCCGTAACTATCCAAGGAATGATTTGTTCAAATAGATATAGCCCGGTTCATTCAAAGAGATATGGCCCGTTCTTTCCTTAATGGACAAGTAAATAGTCTAGGCTATTTTACTAATGGCTAGTACAACAGAATGATTCCTAACCTTAGATATGATTTCATGCTATTCGAATTACAAGACACGAAACTGTCTAAGGAATGATTCGTTTAAAGAGACATGTCTCCATTCTTTCCTTAAACGACAAGTAAATAGCCTTAGATATTTTGCTAATGGGTAGAAGCATACTATGGTATGATTCGTGGGCTTATATATGATTTCAAGCTATTTGAATTATTAGATGTGTAACTATCGAAGGAATGATTCGTTCAAAGAGATAGGGCACCGTTCTTTCCTTAAAGGACAAGTAGATAGCTTAGGCTATTTTTCTAGTGGCTAGAAGTGTAAAATGGAATGACTCACGATCTTTGATATGATTTCACACTATTTGAATTACAAGACGCGTAACTATCCAAAAAATGATTCCTTCAAAAAGATATAGCCCAGTTCAATCTTTATAGAACAAATAAATAGCCACGGCTATTTTTCCAATGGCAAGAAGAGTACAACAACATGATTTTATGCTATTCAAATTATAGGATGAGTACCTATCTAAGGAATGACTCGTTCAAAGAGATATGGCCCGCTCTTTCCATAAAGGACAAGCAAATAGCCCCAAGTGTTTTTTTTAGTGGTTAGACAAGTATAACAAAATGATTCACAGCCTTAGATTTGTTTTCATGCTATACAAAGTACAAGATGCATAACTATCTAAGGAATGATTCACTCCCGTTCTTTCCTTAAAGGACTAGTAAATAGTCTTGGATATTTTTCTAATAGCAAGAAGAGTATAACAGAGTGATTCTGGCGTTCAATATGATTTCATGCTATTTGAATTCCAAGACACGTAACTACCCAAGGAATGATTTGTTCAAAGAGTTATGTCAACGTTCTTTCCTTAAAGGACAAGTAGATAACCTCAACTATTTTTCTAATGGCTATGTTATTCAAATTACAAGACGCATAACTGTCCAATGAATGATTCATTTGAAGAGATATGGCCCCATTCTATCTTTATAGGACAAGTAAATAGCTTTGGCTATTTTTCTAATGGCAAGAACAGTACAACGGAATGATTCCCAACCTTAGATACAATTTCATGCTATTTAAATTACAAAATGTGTAACTATCCAAGGAATGATTTGGTCAAAGAGATATGGTTGTTTCATTCCTTAAAGGACAAGTAAATAGCCGCAAGTGTTTTTCTTAGTGGTTCGACGTGTAAAACGGAATGATTCGTAGCTTTAGATTGGTTTTCAGGCTATTCGAAGCACAAGTTGCGTAACTATCTGATGCACGATTCGTTTAATGAGATATGGCCCTGTTCTTTTTGTAATGTACAAGTAAATCGCCTCGGCCATTTTTCTAATGGCAAGAAGAGTACAACGGAATGATTTCAGATCTTAGATATTTATTTAATGAATTTGAATTACAAGACACGAAACAATCCATGGAACGATTCATTTAAGGAGACATGGCCCCATTCTTTCCTTAAAGAACAAGTAAATGGCCTCAGTTATTTTTCTAATGACTAGAAGCATACCATGGAATGATACATGGGCATATATATGATTTCAAGCTATTCAAATTTCAAGACGCGTAACAATCCAAAGAATGATTCCTTCAAAAAGACACGACACTGTTCTTTCTTAAAGGACAAGTAGATAACTTTAGCTATTTTTCAAATGGCTAGAAGCTTACAATGGAATGATTCATGACCTTTGATAAGATTTCATGCTATTCAAATTAGAAGAAGCGTAACTATCCAAGGAATGATTTGTTTAGAGAGATATTCCCATTTTATCTTTATAGATAAGTAAATAACCCTGACTATTTTTCTATTGGCAAGAAGAGTACAATGGAATGATTCCTAACCTTAGATATAATTTCATGCTATTCAAATTATATAGGATGCATAACTATCAAAGGAATTATTCATTCAAAGAGATATGGCCCCATTCTTTCCTTAAAGGGGAAGTAAATAGTCTCAACAATTTTTCTATTGACAAGAAGAGTACAACAAAATGATTCCTGACCTTAGACGTGATTTCATGCTATTCAAATTAAATGACATGTAACTATCCAAGGACTGATTCGTTTAAAGAGATATGACCTGTTCTTTTCTTAACGGACAAGTAAATAGACTCAGCTATTTTTCAAATGGCACGTAGTGTACAACGTAATGATTTGTGGACTTATATATGATTTCAAGGTATTCAAATTACAAGACACATAATTATCTAAGCAATGATGCATTTAAAGAAATATGGCCCCTTCTATTTTTAAAGGACGAGTAAATAGCCCCAAGTGTTTTTCTTAGTGGTTAGACGAGTAAAACGAAATGATTTGCGGCCTTAGATATGTTCTTGTTCTATCAGAAGTACAAGATGTGTAGTTATATAAGAAATGATTCATTTAAAGTGATATGGGCCCATTCTATCTTTAAAGGAAAGGTATATAGCCATAGCTATTTTTTTAATGGTAAGAAAAGTACACTGGAATGATTTCCGGCCTTATATATGATTTCATGTATTCAAATTAAAAGACATGTAACAATCCAAAGAATGATTCGTTTAAAGCGACATGGCTCCGTTCTATCTTTGAAGGACAAGTAAATAGCCAAGGCTATTTTTCATGATTTCATGCTATTCGAATAACAAAACTCATAACTATCTAAGCAATGATTCATTTCAACTGATATTGCGGTCTTTCCTTAAAGGATAAGTAAATAGCCCTCGGTGTTTCTCTTAGTGGTTAGATGAGTAAAATGGAATGATTCACGGCCTTAGATATGTTTTCATGCTTTTAGAAGTACAAGATATGTAACTGCTCAAGGAATAATTCGTTTAAAGAGATATGAACCCCTTGTTTCCTTTGGACAAGTAGATAGCCTCAGCTATTTTTCAAATGGCTAGCAGCATACAACGGAATGATTCGCAGCCTTTGATATGATGTCATGCTATTTGATTTACAAGATACATGACTATCCAAGGAATGATTCGTTTAAAGGGATATGCCCCATTCTAACTTTACAGGATAAGTAAATAGCCTCGGCTACTTTTCAAATGACAAAAAGACTAAAATAGAATGATTCCTAGCCTTAGAAATGATTTCATGCTTTTCAAATTACAAGATGCCTAACTATCCAAGGAATGATCAGTTCAAAGAGATATGGGCCGTTCTTTCCTTAAAAGACAAGTAAATAGCCCTAAGTGTTTTTACTTTGTTAGACGACTAGAACGGAATGATTTGTTGCCTTAGACTTGTTTTCATGCTATTCAAAGAAAAAGATGCATAACTATCCAAGGAATGATTTGTTTAAAGAGATATGGCCCCATTCTTTCGTTAAAGGACAAGTAAATAGCCTTGGCCATTTTTCTAATGGCAAGAAGAGTACAATGAAATTATTCGCGGCCTTTGAAATGATTCCATGCAATTCGAATTACAAGATGCATAACTATAAAGGTTTTCATAGAGCAATTAAATAGCCTTAGCTATTTTCTAATGGTGAAAAGAGTACAACAGAGTGATTCCCGGCCTTAGATATCATTTCATGCTATTTGAATAACAAGACACGTAACTATCTACAGAATGATTCGTTCAAAGAGATACGGCCCTTACTTTCCTTAAAGGACAAGTCCCCAACTTTTTTTCCTAGTGGTTAGAAGAGTAAAACGGAATGACTCACAACTTTAGATTTGTTTGCAGGCTGTTCCAAGTACAAGATGCGTAACTGTCAAAAGAATGAATCGTTTAGAGAGATATGGCCCCGTTCTTTCCTTAAAAGGACAAATAAACAGCCTCGGCCATTTTCTAAAGGCTAGAAGTGCACAATGGAATGGTTTGTGAATTTTGATATGATTTCATGTTATTCAAATTACAAGACGGGTAACTATACATGGAATGATTCGTATAAAGAGATATGGCCTCATTCTACCATTATAGGACAACAAAATAGCCTCAGATATGTACAACGGAATAATTCTCGGCCTTAGATATGATGTCATGCTATTCATATTATAGGACACATAACTTTGAGGGAATGATTAGTTCAAAGAGGTATGGCCCGTTCTTTACATAAAGGACAAGTAGATACCGATCTAAGTGTTTTTCTTAGTGGTAAGACGAGTAAAATGGAATGATTCGCCCCTTTAGATTTGTTTTCGTGCTATTCAAAGTACAAGATGCATAAGTATCTAGAGAATTATTCAGTTAAAGAGATATGGCTCTGTTGTTTCTTAAAGGACAAGTAAATAGTAGATCCAATTTTCTATTGGCAAAAAGAGTACAATAGAATGATTTTTGGCCTTAGATATGATACCATACTATTCAAATTACATGGCACGTAACTATCCAAGAAATGATTCATTTAAAGACACATGGCCCTGTTCTTTCCTTAAAGGACAAGCAAATGGCCTCCAAGTGTTTTTCTTAGTGGTTAGACGTGTAAAACGGAATGATTCATAGCTTTAGATTGGTTTTCAGGCTATTCGAAGCACAAGTTGCGTAACTGTCCGATGCATGATTTGTTTAATGAGATATAGCCCTGATCTTTCGTAATGTACAAGTAAATAGCCTCGGCCATTTTTCTAATGGCGAGAAGAATACAACAGAATGATTCCCATCCTTAGATATGATTTTATGTTATTCAGATTATGAGGCACGCAACTATCCAAGGAACGAATTGTTTAAAGAGATTTGCCCTGTTCTATTTTTATAGGACAAGGAAATAGCCCAGACTATTTTCAAATGGCAAGAAAAGCACAACAGAATGATTCCCAACTTTAGACATGATTTCATGCAAATCAAAATTATAGGATGGATAATTATCCAAGGAATGATTCGTTCAAAGAGATATGACACTGTTCTTTCCAGAAAGGACAAATAGATAGCCTTGGCTATTTTTCTAATCGCTAGAAGTGTACAATAGAATGATTCACGGCCTTCGATATGATTTCATGCTATTCGAACTACAAGTGTAACTATCCAAGGAAAGATTCGTTTAAAGAGATACCACCCCGTTCTATCTTTATAGGACAAGTAAATAGCCTCGGCTATTTTTCTAGTAGCAAGAAGAGTACAACAGAATAATTCCCAACCTTAGATATGATTTCATGACATTCAAATTAGAGGACGTGTAACTATCGAGAAATGATTCGTTCAAAAATATATGACCCGCTCTTTCCTTAAAGGACAAGTAAATAGCCCCAATTGTTTTTCTTAGTGGCAAAACAAGTAAAACAGAATGATTTGCCCCTTCAAATTTGTTTTTGCTCCATTCAAAACAAGATGCGTAACTATCCAAGGAATAATTCACTTAAAGGGCAAGTAAATAGCCTAGGCTATTTTTCTAATGCAAAAAAGAGTACAACAAAATGATTCCCCTCGACTATCTTTGTAATGGCTAGAAGAGTTCAACAAAATGATTCCCAGCCTTAGATATGATTTCATTCTATTCAAATTACAAGAGGCATGACAATCTAAGGAATGATTCGTTTAAAGTGATATGGCCCCGTTCTATCTTTAAATGACAAGTAAACAACCAAGGCTATTTTTCTAATGACAAAAAGAGTACAATGGAATGATTTTTGGCCTTACATATGATTTCATGCAATTTGATTTATAAGACGCGTAACTATCCAAAGAATGATTCATTGAAAGAGATATGGCACTGTCCTTTCTTCGAAGGATAAGGAAATAGCCTCGGCTATTTTTTGAATGGCTAGAAGTGTACAAAGGAATGATTCATGGGCCTCGGTATGATTTCAAACTATTCCAGTTATAAGACGCGTAACTATCCAAGGAATTATTCGTTTAAAGAGATATGACCACGTTCTCTTTAAATGACAAGTAAATGGCCCCAAACGTTTTTCTTAGTGGTTAGAGGAGTACAACAGAATGATTCCCGGGGTTAGATATGATTTCAAGTTATTCAAATTGTAGGATTTGTAACTATCTAAGAAATGATTCGTTCATAGAGATATGGCCCGTTCTTTCCTTAAATGACATGTAAATAGCCCCAAGTGTTTTTCTTAGTTGTAAGACGAGTAAAATGGAATGATTCGTCCCCCCCCCCTTAGATTTGTTTTTATGCTATTTAAATTACAAGATGCATAACTATCCAGAGAATTATTCATTTAAAGAGCTATGACCCCATTCTTTCCTTAAAGTACAAGTAAATAGCTTTGCTCATTATTCTAATGACAAAAAGAGTACAACAGAGTAATTCCTAGCCTTAGGTATGATTTCATACTATTCAAATTGCAAGACACATCACTATCCAAGGAACAATTTGTTTAAAAAGACATGGCCCTAGTTGATTATTTCTAACATCTGCTTAGTACATGCATAGGGGCTCAAATATGGTTTCACATCTTGCCTTTGCTGATGATATTATTATATTCACCAATGACTAGAAGATGAGTATTTCTGAGGGTATATTTTATAGGATATGATTATTATTATTTTATAGGATGCATTGAGCACTCTGAGGGTATTTCTGACCAGTTGGTGAATAGGGGCAAGAATGGATTGATTCTACTGATGCGGGCTCCTCTGGTATGGAGGTTCACCAACTTGAGCAATGGATTGGGTTTAGGCATGGTTCACATCCTATCACATACCTCGGCTATCTCTTATACAAGGACCTCAAATGGATCTTCTTATTTGATGATTTGATGCAGAAAGTCCGCAATAAGATTTTTGGATGGGCCAGTAGACTACACTCTCTAGGCGCTAGGATTACTCTCTTGCATTCAGTTTTATGTTCTATACTGCTTTATCTTTTTCAGATTTTACAGCCTCCCAAGACTGTCTTGAAACAGTTGGAGAGTTGTCTTACTAGATTCCTTTGGGATTCATAGGATCAGAGCCACCGTATGCATTGGAAACAATGGAAGGAGCTGTGTCGGCCTCTTGAGAAGGAGCCATCGTATGCATTAGAAATGGTGGAAGGAGATACGTCGGCCTCCTAAGGAGGGGGATTGGGCTTCAGGAGCTTGTCGGATATTGATGATACCTTCTCCTTAAAGCTCTAGTGGAGTTGGGCTCAATTCTTATTGAGCAAGTATTGCAGGGAACATCATCTTTCATATGTTCAGCCATCCTACTTAGATTCTTGTGGTTGGAGCAGGCTTTTGACTATCTGTTCTCAGGCTAAGCCTCAGATTTCTTGGTAGCTATGTAGAGGCCAGTTATTTGGCACGATTGCTAGATGGGGGGGACACTACTTACCTTGCAACCTTCTCGAACTCATTCTTTAGCCAGAGTGTGTGATTTCTCTGATTGTACTGGCTGGGATATTAGTAGGCTCATGTACGTAGTGCCTTTGCATATGGCGTTGCATATTACAGCGGTGCCATTAGACATTATGAGCTTGGATCAGATATTGTGGTGGCCTACTTCTGAAGGCAAATTCACTACTAGGTCTGCTTGGGAGTTGGTTAGACAGCCATGTCCTAGACCACAAGCCTATGGTGATTTTTTAGGGCAGACTGCTCCTGTGACGGTGTGTTTTTTCTGCTGGTGTTTGTGGTAGCATCTCATCCAAGTGGATTACGTGATTAGGCAGCGGATTCAGTACGGCCATAAGGAGAGGTTACTAGGGCATGTATTTATTGGCAGTCCGACAGCTGATAGAGTATGGCAGTACTCCTCCTCTATTTTCCAAGTTACTCACGTAGTGTGTGATGCTGTTTAGCATCGCTTTCAGCGATGATGGTTTTCTTGACAGTCGGTCAAACAGGGTCACATTCACATTCACATCATTATTCCGATTTCTTTGGACAATACAGAATGATGTGAAGTATAGAGGTACCGCTATTGACTCTAGAAGGATCATCTGGAGTGTGCACCAAGCTATATCTCTTCTTTATATTAGTAGAGCCTTTTGCTCCACGTACTAGAGAGAGAGAGACTGATCTGACTTCCAGGTTTGACATTTCTATTTCTTCTCCCCCTTTCCCCCCTCCTACTTTGTTTTTTTGGTAGAGACAATCTATAGGATCTCACAAGAAGAACACAGATAGATGTATTGTTGATGTAAGAGCAAGTGAAGGTGGTGTTACCAGGGATCATATGGGGCGCTATTTTCGTGCCATCTCTACATATTATAGGGACTGCCGTAGTTTGCAGGCAGAGCTTTGCACTATCCTTGATGGCATTTTGCTGCTCCAGTGTCTGGGTATCATAGATCTTTGGATAGAGGCTGATTCTACAGTTGCTATTCACTACATTCTTCATGGAGGTGGCCCATGGCATCTTCAGATTCTTCTTCTGACGTATTTCACAGCAGCTGCACTTTGATAGAGACATACTCCATGAGGGTAATTAGGTTACTGATGCAATGGATAGACTAGACAGTATTATAAAGAGTACGGGGTTCATGATTTTCCTTCAGGGGCTCATGGTCTTCTACAGATGGGCTGCCATGGTTTTACTTTAGTTTTGTTTTAGTTTTTCGAGTTTGATGTATAGTTATTCTAGAATTAGTTTTTTTATTCTTTCTATTACTTATTCAGTATTATGGAAGTTGTACCTCCAGGGTTGTACCTTTTTATATATTAATAAAAATAATAGGAGGATTCCAAACCCCACTAGGTAGGTAAAACGGACGTCTAAAATGATGATGCAGCCTAGTTAATGCTTTGTTAAAAAAATGGCCCCCAAGTGTTTTTCTGTATGGTTAGATAAGTAAAATGGAATGATTCATGACCTTAGATTTGTTTTTATACTAATCGAAGTGCAAGATGTATAACTATCCTAGGAACGATTCTTTGATAGAGATATGGTCACATTCTATCTTTAAAAGACAAGTAAATAGTAGCGGCTATTTTTCTAATGGCAAGAAGAGCACGACGGAATGATTCTTGGGCATATATATGATTTCACTCTATTCAAATTACAAGACGTGTAATATAACCCATGGAATGATTCGTTTAAAGTGATATGATCCCTGTTTTATCTTTAAAAGACATGTAAATAGCCAAGGCTATTTCCATGATTTCATGATATTCGAATTACAAGATGCGTAATTATCGAATGAATGATTCACTTAAAGTAATATCTCCCTGTTCTTTCCTTAAAGGACAAGTAAATAGCCCCAAGTGTTTTTCATAGTGTTTAGATGAGTAAAACGGAATGATTTGTAGCTTTAGATATGTTTTCATGCTATTAGAAGTACAGGATGCTTAACTATCCAAAGAATGATTCATTTAAAGAGATATGGCCCTGTTTTTTCCTTTGGACAAGTAGATAGCATCGGCTATTTTCTGATGGCTAGAAGTGTAAAATTGAATGATTCATGGTCTTCGATATGATTTGATGCGATTCAAATTGTAAGATGTATAACTATCCAAGGAATGACTCGTTTAAAGAGATATGGCCCCATTCTATCTTTATAAGGCAAGCAAATTGCCTTGGCTATTTTTCAAATGACAACAAGAGTACAATAGAATGATTCCCGGCCATAGAAATGATTTCATGTTAATCGAATTACAAGACACGTAACTATCTAATGAATAATCCGTTCAAAAAGATATGGCCCTTTCTTTTCTTAAAGGACAAGTAAATAGGCCCAAGTGTTTTTCTTAGTGGTTGGATGAGTAGAATGGAATGGTTCACAACTTTAGATTTGTTTTTGTGTGATTCGAGGTAGAAGCTGCGCAACTATCCAAGGATTGATTCGTTTAAAGAGATATGACCCCATTCTTTCTTTAAAAGACATGTAAATAGCCTCAGCCCTTTTTTTAATGGCAAGAAGAGCACAACGATGTGATTCACTACCTTCAAAATGATTTCATACTATTCAAATTACAACACACGTAACTACTAAGGGAATGATTCGTTTAAAGAGATATGTCAATGTTCTATCTTCATAGGCCAATGAAATAGCCTTAGTTATTTTTCTAATGGAAACAAAAGTACAACAGAATGATTCCCGGCCTTATATTTGATTTCATACTATTTGAATTACAAGACGCGAAAGTATCCAAGGAATGATTCGTTCAAAGGGATACGGCCTTTACTTTCCTAAAAGGACAAGTCTCCAAGTTTTTTTCCTTAGTGGTTCGACTGGTAAAATGGAGTGATTTGCAGCCTTGGATTTGTTTTCGTACTATTCCAAGTACAAGATATGTAACTATCCATGGATTGATTCGTTTAAAGAGATATGACCTCGTTCTTTCCTCAAAGGACAAGTAAATAGCCTTCGCTATTTTTGCAATGGCTTGAAGAGTGCAACGAAATTATTCCCGGCCTTAGATATGATTTCATTCTATTCAAATTACAAGACATGCGACAATTCAAGGAATGATAAGTTTAAAGTGATGTGGCCCCGGTCTATCTTTAAATGAAAAGTAAATTGTGAAGGCTATTTTTCTAATGGTAAGAAGAGTACAACATAATGATTTCTGGCCTTAGATATGATTTCATGCTATTTGATTGACCAGACATGTAACTACTCAAAGAATGATTCGTTCAAAGAGATATGGCATTGTTCTTTCTTCAAAGGACACGTAAATAGCCTCGTCTATTTTTCGATTGGCTAGAAGCATATAAAGGAATGATTCATTGACCTAGATATGATTTCAAGCCATTCCAATTATAAGACGCGTAACTACCCAAGAAATGATTAGTTTAAAGAGATATGATCACATTCTACCTTTAAAGGACAAGTAAATAACCCCATGTGTTTTTTTTCCTAGCGGTTAGAGGAGTACAATAGGATGATTCCCGGCCTTAGATATGATTTCAAGCTATTCAAATTTCAAATGCATAACTATCTAAGGAATGATTCGTTCAAAGACATATTGCTCATTCTTTCCTTAAAGGAAAAGTAAATAGCCCCAATTGTTTTTCTTAGTGGTTAGACGTGTAAAGCGGAATGATTCGTAGCCTTAGATTTGTTTTCATGCTATTAGAAATACAAGATGCATCCAAGTAGTGATTCATTTAAAGAGATATGGCTTGTTCTATCATTAAAGGACAAGTAACTAGCCTCGTCTATATTTCTAATGGCAAGAAGAGTACAACAGAATGATTCCTGGCCTTGGATATGATTTTATGCCATTCCAATTAACAGATGCGTAACTATCTAAGGAATGATTTGTTTAAAGAGATATGGCTCCATTTTATCTTTAATAGACAAGTAAATAGCCCCTAGTGTTTTTTTTAGAGGTTAGATGAGTGAAACGTAATGATTCATGGTCTTAGCCATTTTTTCATGCTCTTAGAAGTACAAGATGTGTAACTATTCAAGAAATGATTTGTTTAAAAAGATATGACCCAGAGGATAAGTAGATACCAACGGCTACTTTTCTAATGGCTAGAAGAGTGCAACGAAATGATTCAGGGCCTTAGACATGATTTCAGGATGATCCAAGGAATAATTCGTTTAAAGTGATATGGCCCCATTCTATCTTTAAATGACAAGTAAATGGCCAAGACTATTTTTCTAATGGTCAGAAGAGTACAACATAATGATTTCTAGCCTTAGATATGATTTTATGCTATTCGATTTACAAGACGCATAACTATCCACAGAATGATTCGCTCAAAGTGATATGACACTGTTCTTTCTTTAAAGGACAAGTGAATAGCCTCAGCTATTATTAGAATGGCTAGAAGTGCACAAATGAATGATTCACAGGCCTGGATATGATTTCAAGCTATTCCAATTATAAGACTCATAATATCTAAGGAATGATTCGTTTCAAGAGATATAGCCCTATTAAAGGGTAAGTAAATAGACCAAAGTATTTTTCTTAGCTGTTAGAGGAATGCAACAAAATGATTCTTGGCTTTAGATATGATTTCAGGCTATTCAAATCACCAGACGTGTAACTATCCAATGAATGATTTATTCAAAGACATATGATCCATTGTTTCCTTAAAGGCCAAGTAAATTGCCCCCCAAGCATTTTTCTTAGTGGTTAGACGAGTAAAATGGAATGATTCACAACTTTAGATTTGCTTTCATGCTATTGCGCAAGGCCGAAGAGGGCGCCGACGTAAAAGACGCGTATGAGAGGGAATGTGGGCACATGGCCAAGAGGTTCGGCCACAAGAACGGCAGCACGCGGACATGACCGAGGTGCACACGGGGTGCGGGACGGCATGGAGGAAGGCACGTGGGCATGGCCAAGCGAAGACCGGGAGCACTGGTGCCGTACGGCAGGGGACGTGCGGGCAGGGCCGTGAGGGACGGCCGCGAGGACGGCAGACCCAGAAGGACGCGGAAGGATCCGAAAGGTTGAAGGACGTGCTGGACGGAGTATACAAGATGCGTATCAGCGGAATGATTTATTAAAAGGGATATGGCCTCGTTAATTCCTAAAAGGACAAGTACATAGCCTCAGATATTTTTCTAATGGCTCGAAGTGTACAGCGGAATGATTCATGGCCTTCAATATGATTTCATGCTATTCAAATTACAAGATGCACAACAATCTAGGTAATGATGGCATGTTTTATCTTTAAGGAACAAGTAATTAGTCTCGTCTATTTTTCTAAAGGCGAGAAGAATACAACGGAATGATTCCCAGCCTTAGATATGATTTTATGCCATTCCAATTACTAGACGTACAACTATCCAAGGAATGATTTGTTTAAAGAGATATGACTCCGTTATATCTTTAAAGGACAAGTAAATAGCCCCAAGTGTTTTCCTTAGTGGTTAGATGAGTGAAATGAAATGATTCGCATTCGTAGATATGTTTTCACGCTCTTAGAAGTAAGATACGTAACTATCCAATGAATGATTCGTTTAAAGAGATATGACCCCATTCTTTCCTTCGAGGACAAGTAGATAGCCTTGGCTATTTTTCTAATGGCTAGAAGAGTGCAACAGAATGATTTCTGGCCTTAGATATGATCATACTACTCGAATTACAAGACATGTGACAATCCAAGGAATGATATGGCCCCGTTCTAGCCTTAAATGACAAGTAAATAGCCAAGGCTACTTTCTAGTGGTAAGAAGAGTACAATGGAATGATTTTTGGCCTTAGATATGATTTAATGCTATTCAATTTACAAGATGCGTAACTATGCGTATGCTATTTTTGGAATGGTTAGAAGCACATAAAGGAATGATTCGTTTATAGATATATGGCCCCGTTGTATCTTTTAAGGACAAGTAAATAGCCCCATGTGTTTTTCTTAGCTATTAGAGGAGTGTAACAGAATAATTCCCTACCTTAGATATGATTTCAAGCTATTCAAATTACAAGACGTGTAACTATCAAAGGAATGATTCGTTTAAAGAGATATGGCCTGTTCTTTCTTTAAAGGCCAAGTAAATAGTCCAAGTGTTTTTCTTAGTGGTTAGATAAGTAAAATGGCATGATTAGTAGCCTTAGATTTGTTTTCATGCCATTGGAAATAAAAAATGCGCAACTATCTACAGAATGATTCGTTTAAAGAGATATGACCTCGTTAATTGCCCAAAGGACAGGTATATAGACTCAGCTATTTTTCTAATGGATTAAAGTGTACAATGGAATGATTCGTGGCCTGCAATATGATTTCAAGCTATTCGACTTACAAGACACGTAACAATCGAAGTAGTGATTCGTTTAAAGAGATATGACCGTCTTGTCTTTAAAGGACGAGTAATTAGCCTCATCTATTTTTCTAACAGCAAGAAGAGTACAACGGGAAGAGTCCCAGCCTTAGACATGATTTTATGCCATTCCAATTACTAGACGTATAACTATCCAACGAATTCGTTTAAAGAGATATGGCTCTATTTTATCTTTAATGGACAAGAAAATAGTCTCAGCTGTTTTTTGAATGGGTGGAAGCACACAAAGGAATGATTCTCAGGCATAGAGATGATTTTCAGCTATTCTAATTACGAGACGTGTAACTATCTAAGGAATTATTCATTTGAAGAGATATGACCCTATTCTATCTTTAAAGGACAAGTAAATGGCCCCAAGTGTTTTTCTTAGCTGTTAGAGGAGTACAAGAATATAATTCCGGCATTAGATATGATTTCAAGCTATTTGAATTATGTCGAGTTAATAGCCCAAACTTGTTAGATGAGTAAAATAGAATGATTCGTAGTCTTAGATTTATTTTCATGCTATTAAAAATACAAGATATGTAACTGTTCACAGAATTATTTGTTTAAAGAGATATCACCTTGTTCATTCCTTAAAGGACAAGTAGATAGCCTCGGCTATTTTTCCATTGGCTAGAAGTGTAACACAGAATGAATTGCGGCCTTCAATATGATTTCATGCTATTTGAATTACAAGATGTGTAACTATCCAAGTAATGATTCGTTTAAAGAGATATGGCCCATTCTATCTTTAAAGGACAAGTAATTAGCCATGTCTATTTTTCTAACGGTAAGAAGATTACAACCGAATGATTCCTGGCCTCAGATATGATTTTATGCCATTCCAATTACTACAAGGATAACTATCAAAGAAATGATTAGTTTAAAAAGATATGGCGCCATTCTATCTTTAGTGGAGAAGTAAATAGCCCAAAGTGTTTTTCTTAGCTGTCAGAGGGCTACAACAGAATGATTCGTGGCCTTAGATATGATTTCAAGCTATTCAAATTACAGGATGCGTCGCTGTCCAAGGAATGATTTGTTCAAAGAGTATAGGCCCGTTCTTTCCTTAAAGAAGAAGTAAATAGCCTCAAGTTTTTTTCTTAGTCGTTAGACGAGTAAAATGAATTATTCATAGCCTTTGATTTGTTTTCATCCCATTAGAAATACTATATGCGTAACTATCCATCTAGAATGATTCTTGTAAAGAGATATGATTTCATGCTATTTGAATTGCAAGATGCATAGCTATCCAAATAATGATTCGTTTAAATAGATATGTCCCTGTTCTATCTGAATTGGACAAGAGAATAGCCTCGGCTATTTTTCTAATGGCTGGAAATGTACAAGGAATGATTCTGGACCTTAGATATGATTTCACGCTATTCAAATTATAAGACGCGCAACTATCCAGGGAATGATTCGTTCAAAGAGATATGGCACCATTCTTTCCTTAAAGGACAAGTAGATAGCCTCGGCTATTTTTCTAGTGGCAAGAAGCATACAATTAAATGATTGCAGTGTTTGATGTGACTTCATGCTATTCAAATTACAAAATGCGTAACTATCCAGGGAACGATTTGTTTAAAGAGATATGGCCCGCTTTTTTCTTAATGGACAAGTAAATAGCCCCAACTATTTTTTTTAGTGGTCAGACAAATAAAACAGAATGTTTCATGGCCTTGGATTTGTTTTCATGCTATTTGAAACACAAGATGTGTAACTATCTAAGGAATGATTCATTTAAAGAGATATGACCCCATTCTTTCCTTAATGGACAAACAAATAGCCTCGGCTATTTTTTAGATGGGAAGAAGCATACAATGGAATGATTCCCTTCCTTAGATATGATTTTATGCTATTCAAATTACATAACACATACACTGTCTAATGAACGATTCATTTAAAAGATATGGCCCCATTCTTTCCTTAAAGGACAAGTAAACAATCTCAGCCATTTTTCTAATAGCTAAAAGCATACAATGGAATGATTATTGGGCCTATATATGATTTTGAGCGATTTGAACTACAAGACGCGTAATTATGCAGGGAACATATGGACCCTTTCTATCTTTAAGGGACAAGTAAATGACTCCAAGTGTTTTTCTTGTTGGTTTGATGAGTCAAATGGAATGATTCTTGGCCTTAGATATGTTTTCGTGCTATTAGAAGTACAATATGCATAGCTATCCAAGGAATGATTAGTTTATAGAGATGTGGCTCCATTCTTTCCTTAAATGACAAGTAGCCTTGTGTAGCGACCAGAACTTTCTTAATTGAAAATTTCTATTTTAAAATATTTTAAAAGAATTTAATCATGTCGCTACCACCCTAATCCATTATTTTAATATTGATTACGGTAAAGATTTACAAGAACATGCGTCGCTCATCTAATTTCATTTTAAAAGAAAAAACCAGAGTTTACATTTAATTAGATTTTTATTTCTGAATATTAAATTTCAGTCCAATTAATTATTGGAGTCCGTTATCGAAGAAATTTCTTTAGTTCAGCCCAATTCTTAATTTTTGGCCCAAGAAATTGAGAGCATCTTAAATTCTGTATTACATCCAAGCCCAAGTTTATGTCTTATTTGTTTAAAGTCCAAGTTTTAATCCATATGAAGCCCACAAATTGAGTTCAAGCCTTTTGGCGATTCTGAGCCCAGCTTGAGTTTAAGCCGGGCTAAACAACCCATAAATACCTTTTCAACCTTGCTTTGAAACCCTATTGAATCTCCTCATATTGGTTAACTGACATTAACGTTGCTACTGGGTAACATTCCTCTTCTCAAATCTTCCAATACCCCACATTCCTCAAATTTGATTCTCAGCAACAAACGCCCCGAATTGCAAGTATTCATATGTGGCAGTGAAACTTCATTTAATCCACAACAAACGATTCCACTCACAGAGTACATTCATGGCAAGAAAAATTCAGTTAAGTGAGTCCTAGCAATCAACACACACTACACAGCAGCCACTACTACTGTTTCACGCCTTCAAATTAAACCCGAGAATCAGCAAGTGTTTCTCCCCTACCATCATCATCACTCACAATTTCCCTTCCTACACACTATCAACCAAGAACTTTACATTCAAGTATACACACATAGGGTATAGATACATTATTATACACAAACATACACACACATTCACAGTAAGTTGCCACGGCTCTCTCCCAACCAACCACCAATTCCGTCCACCACCGTCCCAACCTTCCTCAAACATGAACCTAGAAATGAGGAATAGAAACAGAGACACCAGGTAGCCAGCACGGCCACCACTGCCATTACCGGTCGCCCCCGCACACTGTCCCAACAAGCAGTGCCGGTCCTGTCGTTACTGGGGCCCTAGACAAACTTTAAAAAATGGACCCCCATAACGAGCAACAACCAGGGGTTCGGCCCCCGAAATTTTTTTTTTACCAATATGTTTTACGTCCTAAATCAACAGGAACACCTTTATTAGAGCATGCATGACCTTTCCCAAAGAGACTACAGTTTGACAAGCTACTTGGTTAAGCAACAAAACCAACATAATACATCTTTTGTTGAAAGTAACAAATAGCTGCAGTTTGATGACTGACGTGCTCCATGATATCATTATTCAACAATTCAAACATCTTTATCTTAAAAATCAAACTGCTACCATTGAAAATTATGAAAAACATAAACCAAAAATTGGTTCACACAGAATGCTTAGCTGGATTGACAAAAGTGGGAGAAACTTCACATTCTCTTATAAATGAACAGGAATAGTTAAGTCTTTAATGAACCCTAGAAGAGGAATAACA